>JASBNA010000171.1:0-10017 GCA_038087015.1 Cerrena zonata | reverse complement strand
GCTTGAGAACCTTTAACGAATTTCTTAAAATTTTTAGGACGTCTACTAACAAAACACTTTCTAAAACTTATTTTCCCATCTGACCAACCAGGAACAATGGCATGTTCGAAAGTAACGGTTAATTTTGAGTTTTTAGTTATGAATTCACCAACTTTTCTTGCAACAAATTCTTGAGCGAAAACAGTATTAATCGTGAAAATAATTAAGGAAAAAAATGTTGTTGTAGCAAGGAAGAATAGAAGAGCATTACCCATAACTAACCAACTAAATAATGCTGAATAATCATCGGTATTAAAAGGTCTATTTGATTTTTTCAATAGCCATTTCAATCTAATTTGAAACCTTGAAAAAAAATTGGTTGCACTTGCCAATAGCTGTTCTTTGGTTACAACTGGTTTCTTGGGGAGAAAGTTATTCTTACCGGTCTTATCATCGTCTGGTGAGTTATTTGTACTATATAGTTTCTGAATCTGGAATGGTCGAACGGGGATTGACTTCTTTTGATGTATATGATGCAATTGATAATTTTTCAATAGGGACAAGGAACACAACGGCCTATAGAAGGTTTGGCCTCTTAGTAGATGTCTCGAGAGTAGCGAAATTGGCCTCGAATTATACTTTGATATCAGTGAAAACATCTTTGAATCATCAACTAACTTTCGGAGTTGCGATTGAACGGTATAATCTTGAAGATATCAAGAAAGCTTGTACTGAAAACTTTGGCTATCTCTACAACTTGAAAGAAGCAAGCTCTTTTATTCTTGTAAATCACGATTTGGTTCAAACTTTTAATTTAGCAACTCATTTAGTTTGGAAGACCGGGTTTTGGTTCGGAGGTGCCATCACTTCGTACAATATACTTTTTTTTTTTACGATTTTGGATGTACGGGTGGGTCTCTCGTGCCCCCACGAGCAGATGATTAAACTACTTCAAGTAATGAAGACTTCAAAGCACAATTTTACCATATTTGTTGCTGAAAAGAGCTAAACGGTTGTGCCGATGTTGTGGGCATTAACTGTGTAGTTAGGGTCAAACAGGGGAGATAGGCTCATCTTGATAATGGACAAGGCCAAGATAATAGAAGGTTGCAAGAAGTTTCTACAAGATTATGCAAAAGATAAGGTTTAGACGAAAGTGGGAAAACAGGCTCTCGACGTTTATCAAAAAGGATAATGGGCCAGAGGCATCTGGCTCAATACTCCCGATCTAGTACTGCTGACTCAGTACTGCTGACTCATAGTATACCTTTATCTATGAGCGGAATTTCGCAGTCGCAAGTATAAAAAGGAAGCTATATAGGGATGGATTTGAATAATTAGCCAGATAGAAGCAGACAATATGAGTCCAGTTGTTCCATTTGGTAAGAAATTTCGGGATAAATATTTCCCGAATCTTGATAAGGAAGCATACCCGTTAAACCATGGAAGTTATGGATTAACACCGCAGCCAGTGCATGAGGAGTATATTAGAACCATTTCCAAAGAAGCTGAGTATCCAGATAGATATATTAGATACGATCTTCCAGACAAGTATGTTGGGGCCTTAAAGAGTGTTGGCGAGTTTGTGAATTGTGATTATCGAGATTTGGCACTTGTTGATAATGCCACCACTGGGATTAATACTGTATTAAGATCCTTCCCTTTTGAGAAAGGTGATAAGGTGTTGATGATGAGTACAGTTTATGGCTCATGTGGGAACACCGTCAAATTCTTGCAAGAATACAAAGGGATCGAGTATCAGGTTGTTGAAATCAATTACCCGATTAAGGATGACGAGATTGTTGATAAAATAGAAGAGATTTTTAAAACCCAGCTGGTTAAAATGTGTATGTTCGATACGGTAAGTTCGATGCCGGGGATTCGATTCCCATTTGAAAAGATGGTCAAGTTGTGTAAGAAGTATCAGGTGCTTTCATTAGTGGATGGGGCCCATTGTATTGGGTTGATTCCGTTTAATCTTGGTGAATTACAGCCTGATTTTTTCGTTTCCAATTTACATAAATGGTTATTTGTGCCTCGAGGATGTGCTATGTTATACGTTGATACAAAGTATCATGACAAGGTACAAACGCTTCCCATAAGTCATAGTTACACCAGTGATAATCTTGTTGATAAGTTTACATTTATTGGGTCGAAGAACTACGCATCAATCGCATGCATTGAAAGCGCCATCGAGTTCAGAAAGGGGGTCTGTGGAGGAGAACGGGCAATCTATGAGTACTGTTTAGGGTTAAGTGAACAAGTAGCCAAGCGAGTCAAGGAAATATGGGGGGACGTTGAGGTTTTAGGGGTTTCGGGTGCATTAGTCACCGTTGAAGTTCCAATGGCCAATCCCAGATTATTTGACGATGGCAACTTGGTTAAACAGTGTGAAGAGTATGTATACGGGGCCATGATCAGGCAGTATAATACGTATGTGCCAATGATTTATCACAACGGTAAAATATTTGCCCGGTTTTCCTGTCAAATATATAACGAATTGCATGAATACGAGTATGCAAGTAGGGTTATATTAGAGATATTTGATAATTTTTTCAAAAGCTTAAATAAGTAATTTTGATTTACAACTTAAACAAGTAATAATTAACTTATAATTAACTTAAAATAACTAACTTAAAATAATTAACTTAAAAAAATAATTAAAATTAAACATCTATGTAAATTTTGATAAACGAAAAAATGAAGGACCGAATTAAAGAAGAAAAGATTTTTTTGAAAAAAAAAAAAATTAAAAATTACATTGATTTGGATAGGTACGATCAGTGACTGGGCTAGGGAAGATTCCTGCTTTGGTCAATCTTTGGAAATCCCATTCGACGGCATCTTCGGTTTTCCAAGTCCAATAAATCCAGCCCGCAGCTTGTTCGTATGCATCTAATTGAGCTTCAATGTATTTACGTACATCGGTACGGTAAGAATCAGGCCAGCTGCCATAACTCAAATAAGGTTCACAAGAGCCAATTTTAGAAACCCCATCTAAATCCCCGGACCATCTAGCACCTTTACCAACCCCATTTAACCATCTAGCACAATCGGTTAAGGCAGCAGACCATTCACCAACAAGATTCCAATGAGATTCTGATTTAGAGGCAGACCCCCAGTTACAGGCAACACTGATATGATCATCGATTGATCTTTCCAATTCTTCTCCACTGAAAACTTGATAATGATGGTGATCAACAACAACGTTATAATAATCAGGAAGATTGAAAAAATCATCCCAGTAACCCATATCTTGGAAAGCATCGTGGATCACCACTGCTTGGTCACTACCAGGATAACCTCCGTCGTTCCCGTCATCATTACCGTGTCTAACGAATTGGTAACCTTTATCGTAATAATCGTATTTTAACTTATTCATATCAAGAATGGTACCAAGAGGTTCATTTAAAAGTTCAATTCCAGCAACAACATCATCATAATCGTCAACGCCGTATTTACTGGAGATTTTATCCAAAACTTGTAAAGTAACTTGGGTATTATTACCGTCTTGAAATTTATAAGAGTCTCTCAAACCGGAATTGTCGAAACCATTTTGAGATCCGGGGGCCCCATGTAAATCAATCCAAGCATAAAGACCTTCATCACGACACCAATCAAGGACTTTATCCAAGTATTCTTCTTGACCCTGAACATAAGGATCGTCATCCAATAATTGGAAAGCCCAGTAACCAATTGGAATACGAACAAAGTTTAATCCCAATTCCTTAATTTTGGAAATATCATCTTTGGTGATCCAGGTTTTCCAGTGGGTTTCCAATCGTTGTTTAGCAACTTCCTTACCCAATTTTTGAGTATAGTGATATTCATCGACTGGAACTTGAGAATCGTCGTTTGGTTTGGACCAGACATCGAAAAGACTTGGGGTGATAAATGGTTCAATGACAAACCATCCCCCCAAGTTGACCCCACGGACTTTATCATTTTGGTAATCCCATTTCAAATTTTTTTTATATAATTGAACACCACTAGAGCTTTTACCTAATGGAACCGTGGGTAATGCATTGGTTAATGTGAGAAATATCAATAATTCAATTAACGATATTAACTTCATTTTGGTTTAATGGGAAAAAAATAATGGAAAAAATACTAACCAATTTGCCAAATCGATGTATATATATGTTTATATGTGTTTATATATATATATCTATCTATATATATAAATATAGCTTTATTGTACTGATTGATGCGAAACTAGAATTTCAATTGCAAGAGCAAAAAGGGTGCACTGGGTAAAGGGCGTAACCAATATTTTGGTGAATTTGTGTAATTTTTTTTTTCTTCTGTTTCTCAACAAAGTAAAAAAGAAGGGATGTTTTATTTGTGTCCAACCTGACCTTCTACATGTTCATATATCTATACGTATACGTAGATATATATATATATATGCTCATATAGATATTACAATACGTATTGTAGCTGACAAGTGTTTATAATTGGGGTAGGATCCAGCACTCTATTATTCGAAAAAGAATGGGAGTTACCAAGTAGTTCAATACAAGATTGAAACAGGAATAACATCTCTGAAATTGGTAACTAAGAATTGAGCCTTTGAACAATCAAAGCACCCTAGTGGGGAGGGCAATTCTTAGTACACTTTCTTTTTCTTCGATGAGTCCATTTAAAGAAGGTACTATATTTATGATTATAAACATTGATCAGAATTTGTATTTTTCTTAAGGTCACCAGGTGTTCTTGTTGATCAAGGATCCATTGCTTGGTGTCAGACCATGTAGTGCAGCCTATTCCCCACACTGGTGGACACTGAGACAAGCCAGGGGGAGTTTTGTATCACTCATCATTGAGGTTACAGCCATTGTTAGTGTGCTGAGGATGAGGATTAGGGAGTGCTTAGGGAATGCTTAGGGGAATTCCGAATACGGCAGGCACGCGCTCGCAACAGCCCCGTACCTCCCTCCCCTCCTTTATAAATACTTCCAGAGCATAGGCACAAGTAAACAAACAAAGAAATTTCATTTGTTCTTTCGATGAATTGGTCGAAAAATCTGCCGGAAACATACGTGGGAGACGGATAAGTGATGAATGAAACGACTGAGGTAAATGAAATGGCCTGACGCAAGCTCAAGCACGGTGGTGGTCATGAACCATTCACAACCTCATTTTGAGTTGCAAACGAGATGGATTTGAGCAAGACTACCACATTACTTGTTGTGCAGGTGTCTCCTTGCTTATTTTTTGTTTGATTTTGCAGCAATCGGTGCCTTACTCCCGATCCATATAAATACCGACTTTTCAGCTGCTTGAATCCCGCAAGAGGTGCTCTGGGTTGCGTTTGCAGTTTCCGCGGCCGCGCGGAAACTGCAGGTTGGCCAGGACGGAATCGGGGTTGCAGGTTTGGTTGACACTTTTGCAGCTTTGCCCCATTTGGAAGTTCGACACTTGATAACGGTGTGCTTATCTTGATCTTGATTTAATTAATGGAAATTAGTATATATACGTCCAAACATAGATGTAATCAGGAAGCGTAGTACCTGTGCTATGTAGACGTGATGAAGTTGGAAAAGACTCTATCGAATGATTCATTCATTCCCGGTACAATCAATATCTATTCAACCGAGGCAAAAGATTCGTATTCGGATAACGAAAATGATCCAAATTCCAATCAGATTACTGCTTCGGGTTTGAAAACTCACGATAATATTATTCTTGTTCCTCAGCCAACGGATTCTCCAAATGATCCATTAAATTGGTCTTTTGGTAAAAAAATTTGGAATTTAATTATCTTATTGGTGATTACTGGTTTCACTGCTGGGGTTTCAAATGATGCTGGTTCCACGGAAGATTCTCTTAATGAATTATACGGAATCAGTTATGATTCAATGAACACTGGTGCGGGAGTGCTTTTCATCGCCATTGGGTCTGGTACCTTTTTAATGGCTCCGTTTGCCAATTTATACGGTCATAAAATAAGTTATATAATCTGTATTTTTGTTGGTTTAATGGGATCAGTTTATTTTGCTTTACAGAAAAATACCGCCGATGCAATTATAAATCAATTTTTCGTCGGTTGGAGTGAAGCCTGTGCTGAAGCTCATGTTCAACAAAGTATAAGTGCTCTTTTTTTCCAACATCAATTAGGTTCCACTTTAACCCTTTATATGTTGGCCACGTCGGTGGGGACTTATTTGGGTCCCTTGATTGCTGGGTTTATTGTAGAATCCATGGGGTTTAGATGGGTGGGTTGGCTTGCGGTCTTCATCGCTGCTGGGATCCTAATTACAATCATCTTTGGTTTACATGAAACTAGATTCGATAGAAATAAATTCTCGGGAGTCATCAATTCAGTAAGAAGCCATGATCATCTTGACGATGCTGATGAAAAAAAATTCATTAAAAAATTACTTGGTAGTAAAAATGAAAAAATTGATCAGGTTATTAACGTACAACACTCTTCTTTAAATTCAGATACCGGCTATAATGAACTGAAAAAAACTTATTTACAACAAATCAAACCAATCACCAAGAACCCAAACCTCAAAGGAACTGGTTTCAAACAATACTTAATCCAATTAAAATTAATGACTAAAGTTTTCCTTTTCATCCCAGTCATTTATAGTGGGTTACTTTGGGGTATGCAAGACTCTCTTCTTACATTTTATTTAACGGTGGAAGATGATCAATACTATGATGCTCCTTTCAATTATAGTAATAATAGAGTGGCAATGATGAACATGCCTTGTGTCATTGGTGCTATCATTGGCTGTATTTATGCTGGGCCTTTAAGTGATTGGTTTACAGTTTGGATGGCTAAAAGAAATAATGGGGTTATGGAAGCCGAATTCAGACTATACTTTTTATTTGTTCCAGCTGTTTTGGCTCCGCTAGGCTTTATTCTTTTCGCAGTTTCAACCGATAAATTATGGAATTGGAGAGTCACTTATTTTGCTCTTGGTTTGGTTGGTTATGGTTTTGCTTGCCTGGGGGATGTGGGTCTTGCCTATGTGATGGATGCTTACCCTGAAATGATTATTGAAATGATGTGTGGGGTTTCAATCATTAATAATTACTTGAGTTGTATTTTCACCTTCACTTGTAGTTTATGGTTGGATAAAATGTCAAATACAAATACTTTCATCATTTTAGGTATACTCGAGTTTCTTCTTATGATGGGGGCTTTACCTTTGATCATCTATGGTAAGAGAATCAGAAAATATACCAAAGCTTGGTACGTTGATTATATAAATATTAGAGATGGGTTTTAAACACCCTGGTGTATAGTTAATTTGATTTTTACTCACTTTTTCGGTTGCAAAAAAATTGGCCACTCCTAATTGCTCGTCGTCTTCCTGGGTATACCTATAACCATAATAAATCCATCTATTTATTAAGGTTATACTCAATCAAGTGTAGGAATAGTATTTGATAATTGTTTATGTTAGTGTTGATTTTTAGACATTTTTGTTTTAGATTCTACAAATTCTGAACAAATATGTGAACAGCATTACATGGACTAAAGAGATTTCATCAGATCACTAACGACCATATACTTATACTCTGTCAAATCGTCATCATGCCGAAATCCTCAACCCAAGTCTTAATTGAAATGTTGATCAGAGCCTTGTACTTGAAGCTTTGACCAGTATCTCGTATAAAGTGTTGATCTAAGTGCTTACGAAAATGCTTAAGTAATAATCAAGAACTCAACAGTCCTAACCACTCTCTTGATGGTGGTTCTCGTCTCGTAAGCTACAAAGTCCAGCAGGGCCGGCAGTCTTACATTATTCCATCACATACGGAGACTAGGAATGGCATTTGCAACCATTTCGAGTGTCCACGTGACTAGGGCACCAGACCTAGCCTCCTCAGTTGTCTGCGCACCCGTACCCCAGTCTTCTACTAGCCATGAAAAAAAAAAAAAGAGAGCATTGCAAACTCAGACTCAGTCAAGGAGGAAAAAAAAACTTTTGAAAATTCAAGAGTTAATTACTTCAGTTTTACTCTACACTAAGTCAAAACTAAGAAATAGTCTGCAATTTAGTAAAAAGCTTAAATTGATTATCTCTAGTTCCTACCCAAGTATATTGAAAGATGTCTATTGAAACCTCCTTATCCTACGCTGCCTTAATCTTGGCTGATTCTGATATTGAAATCAGTGCTGAAAAATTAGCTCAATTAACTGCTAAAGCTAATGTTGAAGTTGAATCTATCTGGACTGATATCTATGCTAAAGCTTTAGAAGGTAAAGATTTGAAAGAATTATTCTTCAACATCACTGCTGCTCCTGCTGCCGGTGCTGGTGCTGCCGCTGGTGGTGCTGCTGCCGCTGAAGGTGATGCTGGTGCCGCTGAAGAAAAGAAAGAAGAAGAAGCTAAAGAAGAATCCGATGATGATATGGGTTTCGGTTTATTTGATTAGATTTAATATTCTAATATATATGTAATAACTAATTAGGAGAATTTTAATGAGATCATTTTCTTTTATTTGTATACTTTAGTTTATATAATCAATTAAATAAAAAGCAAAACATTATTTTAATTGTAAAAAATTACTACATTATATACTACATTAAGGTAGTTACTACAATAATTAATACATGTACAAATTGATTAGACCTAGATAGATACAATATATAACAGATGAGAAACACTTTTCAATTCAAATTTTACAATGAATGACTAAATAATTAAAAATGTATTATAAATTTTTGATTTTATGTTTATTAAAAGTGGAGTTGATATAATGAAACTAACTAGATTATTTCTTCTTCTTGTCAGCTTCAGCTTCAGCCTTTTCTTTAGCACGTTTTTCTCTGATACCTTTGTATTTTTTATCAGATTTAGCTAATCTTAAAGTTCTGAAAGCAGTTTGTTCTGGAACTTCAACGGCTCTTGGAGCAGATTCTGGTTGAGCTTGAACAACTGGGAAAACAGCTGGAGTAGAAACTTGTTCAAAAGTAGCAGCTTCAGAAGCCTTGGTCTTTCTGTCAAAGACAACTAATTTAGATTTGTATTCTTGTAATCTAGCAACATTAGCATCAAAAGTTTCTTGAGCTTTGTTTTGTCTTCTGTGATCAACAGCAATACCAATGGTTCTAGCGTATTTAGCAGAGTATCCAACAGCTTTTAATTCAGCTAAAGTGAAACCTCTACCAGCTCTAACTTTTCTGTTATATTTGATAGTTGGAGCTCTAACAACTGGTCTTAAAGCATCTAATGGTCTTGGGGCAATAGAAGCAGCTTTAGATGCTCTATGTTGTCTTCTTGAAGCTTTTTTACCAGCTTGGTCTAAGTGGACCTTAACACGTTCTTGCCAGTGTTTTCTGAAGTGATTCTTCAATAATGGTAAGTTCTTAGAGATAGCCATTGTTACTAAATTAAAGGATGAACTTTAAGAAGATGTAATAAAAGGTTCAAATAAAAGAGAATTATATCCAAGGGTAAGTTTTTTTTTTTTTCCCTTCCCACTCAGGCATCAACACTCATTCCCTCACTTTTTTCACCATACAAATGCGAAAAAGAAAAATTTTTCAGTTTGAAAAGCGCGGGTACTGTACATAAAAACCGTGGTCACACGGCACGTGACACGGCCCTTCCGCAGTGCTGCACATCTGGGCACGCGCGCGTACAGCACCGCACTAACAAACAAAAAGGCCGGGAGGGGCGTGCGCGGCTCGCGGGAACCTCAGTGCTGGCAACGGCATCGCGGGCGGCGGTGTGTGCAGTGCGGGTTTGGCCTGTGTTCACGTGACCGGCAGGACGCTTTACTGAGTAGTTTTCTCACTCTTTTTTTTTTCTCCTTCACAATTCTAGTATTGAAAAAAAAAAATTTTTGAAAAAAGTTAGCTACTTCTAATCTTTTTACTATAGTCAACCAAACAACATGTCCACTCCATCTGTCCAAGTATGTAATAATTACTGAGTCGTGAATACGAGTCGTGAATGCGAGTCGTGAATACTGAATCGTGCTTTGATGTCTGCTTGAAATCAGTCGTTTGAAGATGGGTACTGTTTATGCCGATTTTTGAATAGTTTGAATAGTTTGAATGTGTTTTGAATA
>JASBNA010000170.1:0-11627 GCA_038087015.1 Cerrena zonata | reverse complement strand
CCTAGACTGGACGCTCTAGATTAGATTGTTCTCTATATTCGCGGCTCTGGTCGTTGTTGGACAGCCAGCATCAATAGACGGCATCTAGAAGCCTACGGCGCCCCTTTTAACGACCTCCCTCTCTCATCTCACCCCATTCTGTCTCTTCGTGTTTCTACAATGCTGACCAGCATTCTCTTGTCTTCGATTTTGGCCTTACCAGCTTTGGCTGCCTCTCCTGACGACTGGCGTACTAGGTCGATCTACCAGGTATGCGGTACCTCTGTGGTTGCCCGCCAGCTGCAATGACACGTCTCCTAGCTTGTGACCGACAGATTTGCAACCCCTGATGGCTCAAGCCCAACATGTAACACCGAGGACCGAAGGTACTGCGGTGGTAACTACAAGGGTATCATCAACAAGCTCGACTACATTCAAAACATGGGGTTTGACGCCATCTGGATCTCACCTGTGGTCGCGAATGTAGAAGGAAATACCAGTCTCGGTGAAGCCTTCCATGGGTAAGTTTTTCCTATTCAGTTTTGCCTCCCGCATACCTTGCCTCGTTGAGGAACATCCATTCCATTCCGGGCTGCCTTCAGACTAAGCTCCCCAGCGTTTGGAATAGAAGTCGAGTGTTGGCGTTAGTTTGGCTCATGAAAGGTTGTTGTCGACATTTACGAATCGGAAGTCGGTGTGGCATTTCAGTCCGACTATACACTCGGCGTCGTTCTATATTACACGATGCTGTCACCCCACAACTTAGCGCGAGCCCCGATAGCGCGATTTCCGTGATAGCAATGAGTTCCGGTTTGATTTTGGCTTTTGGACCTCACATCAGAAATGAAGATTGTCATTGTGAAAGGCTTTGCACATCCCTTCACGATGTTGTACCAAATCAATGACTCACGCAGGATCATATCGTACCTCAGCTTATGTACGATATGATCCTCGGTCGATACTCGATTCCTATCTCCGCATGGTCCAGAAGGGTGTTTGTGGGCTTGTGGTTTCGACTCCGTTTAGTGTTCATTGTGGCGGTCTTAGTGTACCGCATTTTGTGGACGTCCATTCGCGGAGTTGCGTTGAGCGGATTGATATGGATGCTCATGCAGACGTTTCGTCGCCAGCGACGAGACAGGTTCTCAGCACTCTTAGGGCATTCCGTTAGTGTTTTACGAGGTTGCTCTTTTCTGCCTCGTCATTTTATATCCTCGATGTGCCCTCATTCGATATAGCGTTAGTTAAATTGTTCTAATCTGCTTTGCTCATAGCTACTGGACTCAAGATATCAACAAATTGAACGATCATTTCGGGTCTACTGACGATTTGAAGTCGCTTTCGGATGCCCTGCACAAGCGTAACATGTATCTGATGGTCGATGTAGTTGTCAACCATATGGCAGCAACGTCAAACCCACCGAACTTTGGCAGTTTCGCGCCCTTCAATCAACAGTCCAACTTCCACCCGGAATGTTTTATCCAAGCCTCGGACTACGACAACAATCAGACCGCTGTCGAACAATGCTGGCTTGGCGACGAAAATCTCCCACTCGCGGATATGAATACCGAGGACCAAAACGTGATCAGCACATGGAACACATGGATCGGCGACTTGGTCAAGAACTATACTATCGATGGTGTCCGCATTGATACTGTCAAGCATGTGCGAAAGGACTTCTGGCCCGACTTTGCCAAGGCCGCTGGCGTATACACTGTTGGTGAAGTTTTGCACAACGATACCAACTATGTTGCACCCTACACGCGTAGGTGGTTTCCGGTTCGGCACTCGATCTTTTTTAACACTTGTTTTAGAGGCGCTTTCTGCTGCACTAGACTATCCTGCCTACTTCTTCTTGACTGCTGGTTTCCAGACCTCCAACGGCAACTTATCGAATTTTGCTTCGGTTATCCAGGCCGGGCAGGGTGCATACAACAATGGCGAGCACTACATGGGCTCCTTCCTTGAGAATCACGACAACCCTCGTTTCCAATCCCTCACTCAAGATCAAGCAGTATGTGTTCGTCTGCATTTGCATACATGCTCTGTCTAACTCCTTCATAGTTGGTAAAGAATGCGATGACTTGGCCATTTATCCAAGACGGTATCCCGATCCTTTACTACGGTAATGATTAGTCCCCTTTGAAGATAAATGCAACTCTGTTTATTCTAACGGATGTATAGGTCAGGAACAAGGCTACGCTGGTGGAAATGATCCTGCTAACCGTGAAGCGTAAGTACAATATACTTGTACAGAGTACGTAAAACTTATTGATCTGCAGACTCTGGCTGTCCGGGTACGGCGAAGACAAACCCCTGGTTCAGCATGTCAAGACGTTGAACGCCGCGCGTAAGGCCGCTGCCGCTGCCAAAAGCGACTTCCACACCAGCAGCGTAGGTTCAATCTATCAAACATACTCATTAGCGTTTTACTCACCAGATCGTATAGCTCCAATTCCTTGTCAGCACACAGAACAATCTGGCCATTTCGAAGCCCCCTATGCTTACGCTGCTCACTAATGAAGGTAGCACTTCTACGCCACAATGGAGCGTCCCAAACGCTGGGTTCAGCGCAAACGAGGAAGTCGTCGATGTGTTGACTTGCACGAAGATAAACGCTGACGCTAACGGAGGTGTCACTGTCAAAGGCTCGGGAGGTAATCCCCAAGTTCTGATGCCTACTTCTGCCCTTCCAAAAGGCGGGACCGTATGTCCCGACTTAGCAACGGGAGCACAGTCTTCCTCTGCTCGTTCACTCGCGGTGCAGGTGCTTGGGACTTCTCTCGCTGCCGTTCTCACTCTCGCCATTGCATTCTCGTGAAGAAGTATTCGCTTCTCTCCCCCGACTCACGGACACACTCGTTTACATTCGGACATAAACATACTTCATCTCTAATCGTGTATCTATTTGTGATCGAACTGCGACTCCTTCTAACGGACCGTCTCGATTTGTTTCCAAATTTCCAGACCTGTGGCTTAGCTTCGCGTTCTAATGCAAACTTTAGTTGTGGATTCTCGATTGCCTCATGGATTTATTTCATCCCTCGGACAAGCTACTTGAACAGGCCCCACGCCGATATCGTATACATCGCTGCACCGGCGGGACCGATATGACGTTGTTCTGCGTCACTAGGAGGTTGGGAAGGTAGGTTCCTCGTTCAAGGTACTTTGCACCCTCCAGCTCGGCAGCTTCGTCTGTCTAAATTCACTGACGGGCTCCTATGTTCATCTTGGCGTCTATCCGTCGTGTCTGACGGCGTCTTGTGTGGGAGGGTATGCTCAGACACAAAACAGGAAAAAGTAGGAAGTTTCCTTGACGCCAAAGGCGTATCGCTCGGAAGTCGTGCCAGAACCCCACCTAGATCGAGTTTGGGCGGGGGAGATCTCCTAAAACGTTGTGTTCGCTGAGTTTTATGAAGGTGAGTGATCGTTTGGGCCAATCCTATTCTATTCTGAAGCGTTACAACTCAACGTTCGCCAAGAAAGGCCCCACAATGGGCTCTACTCGGGTTAGCTTCCCGTGAAGGTCGCATCTCGATTATTTGCCCCGGGTTTGCAGTGCTGTCTATCTCCTCCCACATGCGTTTTTTCGACATATTACATCGTGCACGCGACGTGATTCCGACTGCTCGGGCATAAAGAACTAAAAGGTGTTGTTGCTTACCTGGCACAGACAGCGTGTATATTCAACTCGCAGCACCATAAGTGGTCTTGATCCGAATTGTGTTTGATGATCCTTGCAAGTAGGAAAGTTGGGGTGTTGCACAAGAATCCTGTTTCAATATAGGTGCAGAATTCTGGGGAGTGATCCTTCAGAACATGTAAAACTCGTGCACACGGGCTTTACATGATCCAGTGCAGGATGAATACCTCATTGAGGTCGATACTGAAAGGATGACGGTCATTGGTTGTGTGAAGTAAGTGAAGCATGTTTATTCGTATATATAACGACCCATTACGAGACTCATAGGAACGGAGAGCCTTAAGCGTTCAGACGATTGCCAAATCTCAAAGTTCGAGAGCCTGTCTCTTCACGCTGACCTTCTGCATCTTCAATTTTCACCCTGTGAAGAACGCCACAGGAAATGCGTGTGGACCCTGAGGCCTTCAAGAGCGCCAATTAAGCTCAAGAATAGACTGCGATCCTATTCATTTCACAACCTTCTTTGCAAGAGGAAGTCAGAAGGACATCTCAGGCTGAGCGCAACAGAATGAGCGCAAGGTACCTCCCGTTTTGACTCTAGAACAGAAACAAGATCTAAATACAGAAAACCGGTTGGTTTTACTTCTTGGGCGCGGATTCTACGGTATGTGGGTTTTATGTTTCGTAAAGCTCTATCATCTTCTGTGGGATCTCCCGTGAACATTCCACCTGTTGGAGACTTTGCCTAATCTATTCCCAGTTGTCCGATACGAAGATCGGGGAATAATTTTTTCAACGTCATTTCGAATATCATGTTAGCGTGCGCAGCCTACCACGTACAAAGAACAAGGCCACTTTCGTAACGGACTACATGACGCAGGTACGTACGTTATCGATTTACACTGCCACATGCCTAGTGTTTTGGCCTTAGGGAAATTTTCTTCGAGTCTTCAAACCTGTGTTAACAGCGCAGTGGCCCTTCCGAAATGAATGCCACCGACCTCCAGTCGGATCGAAGTCCTCGAATTACGGAGTTTAGGCTGTAACTCTATCCACAGAACGAGGATACAACGGTTCCCATAATTGCAACTTACCAACTACAGACAACACCATTGGTCGCAAGATGGCAAAGGCCGACGCGAGGTTGTCCGTTGTTTAGGAACGCCTTACGGCGACCTGCCATACGGGGTGGGATTCACCACGGGACAATCATCTTGGGAAGGGATCCGAAGCAAGACACTAGGAACCACCCGGTTTGTAACGATATATCGCTTACCTGATGACGCTGAAGCTCTAGATTCATTGATTTCATGTACTGCTTCTTTCCCTTTTAGCAATCTGCAGATCGTACTGAATGGCTCACGGGAATGCGACGATAGCAGTGTCATGTGTGATTTCGAAACCTAGTCCCCATGTTCATGTACTTCACACCCGTTCTCGGAAACCAGAGTCCTATAGTACTTGGTGAGGTGACGGAGTACAGTATACTAATACGGGCCGGTCTTACTACATCTTGGTTGACTTCAAGACAGTTTTCATGAACTTTAATACACTTATTCATATTCTGATAAGGATCTTGATCGTCTACCAAAGGCTTGGTGAGCTCTGCACCCATGACCACCAGCGCTCGCTCTTTAAACATCATCATTCGCCTAAGAACACATGGAGGTCACACATACAACAGTCTTCGTGGGTCCCGGTCATTCTCTTATACAGCTTCCGGTGTCTTGCAAGGGCGTTCCTCCATCATCGGGGTGTTCTATTCGTTCTATTCGCGCCTACAGTACATTTACGACCTCTATTCTGGACTGCATGTGTTCTGGATGGTTCTACGTAATGAAACCAAGTATGGTTTGTTCCCCACATAGCGTAGGTGAAATCATGTTATCAATGTTGGCCTCGACTGTCCTATGGTTTAATGCGTTGCTTACTGCTGGTTGACGTTAGTTCCCGGGATTGTCAGGTGATGATATACTAACAGGAGGGGACCTGGCGCTCCTCTGAGCATCTGTGAATAGACTACCAACGACACCACATCGCGGGACATACTCCACACCGAAACTCTTGACTGCAGGGGGGCGGCGAGAGCACGGGGCTTAAACCTTACTCTGGACATATTGTCGACAGTTATTCATATTAGAGGGCGTTCTGGGCATCCGCAAGATTGACCTTCCAGTTCTTGCCGACGGTGCCTATCTGGACGCAATGGCAGACACTTGTTCCAATCGTTTTCGCCCTCAGTGGGGGTAACTCAGTCAGACGTCGATTACGAGAAACCGACCGCATACATGAAGTTCTCTGTTCTCCATGTGGCCCAAGAGCGCTCTTCGAACCACTGTCGCGGTGGGTAAGGATCTGTTGAGGGATCGGCCAACTGAGAGTAGAACATACCCCATTTGACGCTATCGATGAAGTTGAGAACTAGAAGATTCAAGTTCGCTGTTCACCGAAAAGGAGAGATATGGCGATTTACGGACACCATATATCACTGAAACCTATACTACTGTCTTGCATTTGAACTCGGCTACCAAGGAGACGCCGATCATGAAGGGGGAGATCTCTTTGAATCTCTTCATACTAGTGGATCGCGATACGGCCATCATATCTGGGAAACAATAAAGTGCGATATTGCAGGAACAGAAAGCTGAATTTTTAGGATCCAAAACTTGTTTCATTACACTAGTGGCTAAGGACAATATATGTGGTAGTATTTTCAACGGCCAATTATGCGTGATATCGGATAGACAACTTTTACAAGGGAGAGTTTGGGAAAACGTACAACATATGGGGAAATTTTAGAACGATAGAGACGAAGAGGTAATACAATGTGATAGAAGTCCGTGGTGGTAGTATCAAATGTCAAGAAGGAACAAATATTATGAAAGCGGGAGGGGGCTCGGAACAGCATGTCAGAAGGTCTAGGGAAGCAAATAGACGTCAGGGAAAGAAATCTGGGGCAGGACTGCGCTTCTACTGACCATGCCAGGGAATGCCAGGTTGTGATTGTAACAGGATGTTTCTTGTTCGGGTGGGAAGAAACTGTCACATACTTGACCCGATGTTGGGAACGACGCGGAGGGATTCGAAGCCATACGGCTCCCCATGAGGGTATCTTGAGGGAAGGAAATCAACATGGACGGCATTGCCGCGTTTAGGGGACTTGCGGGTTCACTGTCGTATGATACCCCGCTGTTGTACATCGATTGGGAAAAGAACAAAGTGTTGTGGGCATCGTCGAAGAGGGGTGAATGCGCTGAGGATGTCATGAAATGTTCAAAATCAGGGCCATGATGTGACTATAGGCAATGTTAGTCAGTAACTGTCGACATAACCTAAAAGTTAGCTTACACTAGACGTTGACTCTCCAATACTACTACCGTCATCCACAGATGCGGGAGAAAGTGATCGCGATGGAGAGGAAGCGAACACGAAGTGATACACGACAGAGGAAAGAACCTGATGACTATCTTGGCGTAGGATCTCCTGGGAGATAGTGTACTGTGTGGGATCTATACGACATGTCTATCAATATCCAGGACAACAAAGAGAGTCTGTAACAATGACCAACCTGAACAGCTGCAGAGCTTAGGCCAGAAGCTGGGGACGAGAGTGGTGCTGTAAATATATCTGGCATTCCCAAATGAAGCGGCGTCCGATGGGACAGGTTGACACTCCGGTTTTGTAGGTCTCAGTAGCGACGAGGATATCGTTCTGGAACACGTTGAAGAGGGACCAACATTCCACCTTCGTCTCAGACACGAAAGTGGCAGCAGGATTAATGTCGCGGAGCGGGCGTGGACAGTTATTCCGGGAGTCACTAGGATGGGGCTCGTCCTGGGGAGGTGACACGGGAATTTCGATATATTCTGTTGCCGGACGTTCAGTCATGCAGGTCATCTCATTGATCACGTCCTCGTCAGAGACGGAGCGCGCGGGCCTCAGCATATCGTAGTGCTGATCGGAAAGGACTTTGACAACTGCATGTACGTTTAGAGTCGCGAATGGTGGATGAGATACAATGGTTACTAACTGTGCTTTCCGGAATTGGTGTCTCGGAGTTGTTGGATTCGACTCCCGACTTGTTTGGGTGTTCGCCGTTTGCCCGTTATCTCGAAGATGTAGTCCGAGACAAACTTGTTTCTCATGGGCAAACGTCCCAAAGCCTTAGTCGAGCGTGAGCCTGTTGGTTTGTACTTCTGAAGACCTTCATTGAACGAAACGAATAGAGTTTAAGTATTCCCGATAGTACGGAGATACCGATGCAATATACCTTCAATGAGGGCAGCTTCGAGGGGAGGAGGCCAGACAGGCTCGTTACGGCCTTTCAATATCCTCCAGCACTTGCGTCCGGAGAGAATGGTGTTGACCGCACTGTTAGGGTCTTGGAGAGCAGAGATGCTGCCATTGGCAGAGTGAGAGGGGTGAGTTATACGGGAAGGCATTGGTAAGAGTGGTAAATGAAGTGGGTAGGTGGAAGGTAGCTGTGTGTCGAAGTGAGAGTGAATAGGTTCTTCGAGTTGGACCGGGTTGAGGAGTTACGTCGATGTCCTTTTTGTACCACAGACCAGTTTGTACTGCCCTATTAAAGACAAAGGATGCGGGACAATCACATCACCGGGAGTTAATGTCCTTAGGGTCAAAGAAGTCTACACCAAAATGGCACACTGGCATCTGGCTTAACAGATCTTAGCTCCGGAAGAGTGGGCCTACTGACATCCGTGTGGATGCGAAGGCACTCGTCTTGAAAGAGCGTTAAACTAGACGCCTACAGGCGCCGATGTAAAGACGCCCTTTTTCGCGGTACGCCGTACCTTTGGGAAGCATTTGGGTAACAGCGTGTTTGCGTGGTGGAAAGGCGGTTGTAGTCATGACGCAGTGCTTGGGGAGGGGGGAGAGACCTGTGCACCAGCTTCGTTCCTCGTTGCCAGTCTGTGTTTGACATTCGTTTCAGCACCATTTTGAACACAGAAGCCTCATTGCTAGTACTGCTAGGTGTAAATATTTGCATGTGCTGCCTCGCTAAAAGCTGTATCAACTTTCCAACGACCATCGCAAGCGTCGTCTTGCTTGTAGCCTACATCCGAGAACAAGACTGTCATATATTGGGAATTATCTTGACCTGAATTAGTACGTACCTTGGGAAGGCACAGATCTCGACTAGCTTGAAGATGTCCCAATCGGCCATTTCAAAGCTCCTTGCGTTCCGACACTTGAACACCTTTCGTTGCTTGCAGAGCTTTCCATCTTCAGAACTTCATAATACGCTCAACGTTCAGCGGGAAATCTCGAAGCTGTCCCGCTGGCAGTGCGCCTATGGATCCTACGATACAGTCCGCATACAAACTAGTTTGGGCTTGTAGCTTACGCATGCCAGGTTCTGCCGAGAACGACGTAGTGGAGGATTACAACCAAAGGAATCCTTTTTCAGCATCCGGAGAGATCATCCTCCGTAAAT
The DNA here is from genome assembly GCA_038087015.1 of Cerrena zonata. Taxonomy (NCBI): domain Eukaryota; kingdom Fungi; phylum Basidiomycota; class Agaricomycetes; order Polyporales; family Cerrenaceae; genus Cerrena; species Cerrena zonata. The sequence goes on along the minus strand of JASBNA010000170.1, from coordinate 2,550 downwards.
AGCGCTAGAAGTCTTACAGTACGGCTCATGCCGATGCGAGGCGGACCCTTCGCGTCAAACCTATCAGTTTCTAAGTTAGCAGGCTTTTTGACCAGTGATCTGATTCAGAATGATGTACTTGCTCCTCGAAATCGATAGGCCGATCAGTGTCTTCTGTGTAGGAATTGGTTTGTCAACTCAAATTTCATTGAGTGAACCGGTGATTCACTGTGACCTTTCGAATGAGCGCGTTGTGAGTGTACCACAAGCCTCGGGCGACGCTGTATTGTAGTGTATATACTATAGTAGAAGCCAGAGTCAGTCCAAGTTGGGTGCAAGCTCGCTCAGGCCAGGTGAATAAGACACGTCCCGCCCTGATGCTGTATCTTCAGCGATACTAGTTAGCAAAGTACGGAGAGAGCGGAAGTTCCGTCATACATATTTTGTGGAGTACTATGTCTACAAATTGCTATGCCCCGATCTTTGAAGGTGGAACATTGAGCTCCTGAATACAAAGCAACCTTTAGGAAAAAAAGCTTGGATGTTTTGGAACACGGGCGACGGAAGTTGCCGAACGATCGGAACGCGGAACGTCCTATTAAGTATAGTCAAGCAATTTATTCGTCTTTAGAGCTCTTTATGGGATGAAACCCGGTGGAAGGTATCTGAAACATATATTATACATTTATAAAGGAGTCTTGTCCTATGAAGGGGAGTCCTGAGGAAAGATATTGAGAATACGTTTATCAACTTCGAGATATTTCCTATTCGGGAATGCTCGCTACGTGATGTGAGATTTCGTGCTGCGGTATCTAGTCGACGTAAGTCATGAGTATATTGGCCTTTAGTGCTTTACGCATATTGAAAATAGGACTTTTGGCCTCTTTTAAGAGGAAATACATCCAGCTACTTAGTCATACAGATTTGAGTTTCGGTCTTTTCCGATGTTCAAAGTAGTGACCGATTGAGTAATGAGGATCCGCTAATCCTCCGTTCCTCCAGCTTGTGATCTATTCTCCGTACTGACAAGAGGTCATTGTATGGATCTCATGGTTCAAGTTGTAATGCTGTGGCGCAAATTTCAAGTACTGATATCCATAGCCGAGGCCTGAGAAAATCACCTTAGGTATGTTCAGCCTATAATACGTCATCTCGCAGATTCCCATCATTGAAGACCCTATCCGTAGATGAAAACTCCGAGCATTACCATTATTCTCGCAATGCGAAATGATGCAATTCTATAGAAATATTGTATATCCTCCAGCCAAACGGAGCCGATTACAAACCGTAAACGCTGGCACTACAAACTTAAGTTACCGGTTTGTTCTCCATGTCCTGTCCCTGTCTTCGCATTGACCCTTTACGCTGTTGTGTATACTATCAGGATACTGAGTTCTAGACAAGCCTCAGGGAACATGTCAGGTACTTCTCATTCCAGCGCTGATCCTCTCCCCCCTGCTCAGCGCCTCGCCAGGTTCCTTAGGAAACGATATTGCAAGTGAACACCCAACGAAAGAGGCTAAACTACCCTCATTTGCTTCCGATGAGGTACTATCTAACCATGAGAAGGATGGCTCCCCTGAAACTGTAACCTTTCCGGAGGGTGGCGTCCAAGCTTGGCTCGCAGTCATGGGAGGGTTTCTCACCTTGTTTGCCTCTTTCGGAATAATCAATGCATATGTATGTCTCGTTTAATTGAATTGAGCACAAGAGCTAAGTTGGGATGTGACACAGGGCGTTTTCCAAGAATATTATTCTACGACTCTTCTGACGAATACATCCTCTTCTGTGATCTCGTTAATCGGGTCGCTGCAATTATTTATTCTCTACGGTCTTTCTCCTATCATAGGAAGAATATTTGATACTTATGGCCCTAGTGTGAGTGATCATTCTTACAGTTCTTTCTGATATGTCATTTGAAACATGTAGTACAGATCCTACTTCCATTGGGTTCTGTCATAATCGTGCTATCCCTGATGCTCCTTTCTCTTTGTCAAGCCGGCCAAACATATCAGTTCTATCTCTGCCACGGCGTTCTTTTCGGCATTGGAAACGCATTAGTGTGAGTATGCTTCATGTTTTGAGTTTCATTTCGAGTGACCGTTCTTTGACTAGCTTCACACCCGCTGTAGCGATCACGAGTCATTGGTTCAAGCGGAAGAGGGCCTATGTTATCGGTATCGTTACCTCTGGCAGTGCGGTCGGTGGAATCGTCTACCCGATCGTGCTTCAACGGCTCATCTCCAGTCTTGGATTTGGCTGGGCCGTTAGAGTATCTGCATTCATCACGTTGGCTTGTCTGTCTGTTGCATCGTTAACCATCCGCACGAATCTGCCCCTCAAGAAGAAGCTCACGCTGGCAGGGGCGGTTGATTTAACGGGATTTACAGACTTGCGATACGTCTTGGCTACCGTCGGCGCATTCCTGTAAGCCCTTGTTTGTTTGATTTTTAAATATCTGAAAATGTTCCGTTGCAGTGGCTTCTACGCCTTATTTGTTCCTTTCTTCTACATTGAATCATTCGGGAACCTTCAAGGGATAGATCCTAGCCTAAAAAAATATCTTCTGGT
>JASBNA010000169.1:0-14373 GCA_038087015.1 Cerrena zonata | reverse complement strand
AGTTAAGTGTGCAACACTAAGTAGCCGGCATACCTTAAAATCGATACCAAGGAGTACGTATTCTAGGATGCCGGCAATGATCAAGAGAATATTGAACATTGTCATCAAACAATCCATGTACTGTCAACAAGATTGTATCTGAGATCTGCGCGTCATATTGAAGCATATCGAGATTCACACACCTTTTGGAGGGCTGACTTTTTCTTAGGAGGTGTCAGGACATTTTGACCGTCTCGCGCAAGCCTAGCCTTAGCTTCGTCGTTAGTGAGTCCAGGGGATTGCGCTGGATCTTTGGTGTCCGGGGTGGTTTCAAGAGCGGCGCCGAGTTCGGTAAAGCTAAGGCTATGCTCGTAGATATCGACATTCTCGAGGTCTGCCTTGTCGCCATCTTTGCCTTTGTGTTTTTCTTCGTCAAGATGTTCGTAGCCTGCAGCTGCCAGTTCCTTATCTTCCTTGGTCATCTCACGCTTCATCTCCACGCCCTTGGGACGAAGATGGTGAAGCTTCTCTTCGTGGATCTCTCCTTGTTCATCCGGAAAGACAACAGCCCGCGTGGCTTGAATCTCTTCGTCAGGCGTGGGCGAAACATGAGGGCTTTTTGCTGGAGCACTGTCCATAGTGGGAGAGCCTCAGAGAGGGGTGATAGGAGATGTGCACAGCTGGCAAAAAAGGACGCTCTCCTGCTCTTATGGGTGGGAGACCGAACGGGTAGGTAGGTCAATAGACCCCATCAGCATCAGCATTTCTTTTCACGCTCGAGGGCACTTTGCGCGGACGCGAAAAAATTCAGCAATTTCCCGAAAGCAGCTGGCTTATCGGGACACGAGAATGGCCACATGCGAGGCATGATTGGACCTAACGTACATTCTGGAATTGCGCCTCAAAAGTAGCGGACGAACAGCTAAAACACCTCAGCGTTAGTGAGATATTTTCGTCAACCACTCAGTCCAGATTAGGAATCCCACGTGGCGAGAAGTTGTTGTCACAAACAGTGGGTCGACACCAGGCGAGCAATCTCCGATCCTCGTATACCAGACGTTGGAACATAGTAAGAGACAAACGCAGAAGAACAAAAGTACTGCTGGCGAAAGAACAACAGTTGCATCACGAATGTGTTGTTCCTTTTGTTGTACAAGGTGAATCAACACCATAGCAGATAGTCCGAGGACTCAGACACAGAGCATCTGGAACCTATAGTCCCTTCGGGTCTCACAGTATAAAGCAATTGCGTCCACTAGACCTCCGCTCCCTAACTGAGAGCGTAAGGTTTGGTCACAACTACTCATTCACAGTCGACCATCGCTTCGGGACGCTCCGTCATTGACAGAGTGCACTATCCGGAAAGGAATTGAGGACAGGAGCAATGTTGCTCATATAAATGGAGTAGAAGACCGTAAGGAACCCGTAGTGATGCCGTCTCGGAACGGAAAAGGTGAGTGTAGGGAGGATCACCCGTCAGAGGAACTTCATGGTACTGTGCTTGATGACGGGTTGTGTATAGGATATTGAGCATGAGGATCAATAGAGAATAGAGAGTCGACATTGAAAGCACGAATAGCAAGACAGATGACTTGTGAGTCCGCAAGTGAAGTCGCAGAAGAACCATTTGTTTACGAGACTCGGAGAGACGGCTAATACCGATCGATCTGGTTGATGGCCGCCTTACCACTCTCAACCCTACCTGTTCCCGGACTATCACTAAGGTGATCAGGTCTAGTCACTTAGTTGTGGTTATGCCCGGCCCATTCACCTATAACTAACAGAAAGATATGACTATGTCTCTTGAACGTACCCAACAACTGGTCTCATGCCAATAAGTCTATCTCGACACCACGAAATGCTCATCATGGGTGCCAACTTCTTGAAGTTTCCCATACTTTTGTGCTTATTGTATGGTGACATCCCAACACTCGACTTACATCGAGGACAACTATCGTTGACTACTATGTACCTGAATGGTCACAAATCCTACACGCCAGCTTAGTCCAAACAATATCATGATGGCGCCATCGAACGACGTCACCTCCATATAAATCCCGAGTGACAAACAAGTTTACGCGTTCGCAATAGCTCTTGACTTCACATCTTGCAGTTATCACTAACAGCTTGATATGGCGACTCGCGAACCTTTGACCAATGTATTGGACCATATCGTCCACTTGAGTCCACCAGGATCACTTCAAGATACTATCACTAATTGGGAAGAGCTAGGTTTCAGGTACGTGCTAAGCCTTATCTCACGATATAGGTGAAGTTGATACATGCTATTCATAGTGTAACACCTGGAGGGACACATGCGGATGGCTTTACAGAGAACGCCCTAGTTGTACGTTTACTTCCAGTCACTTCCGAAACCGAAGGAAACTGAGCCTTTTCTTACCGAAGGCCTTCAAAGATGGGGTCTATCTCGAACTCATCTCTTTCACTCATCCCCTATCAGACTATCCACCCCATACTCCCGAGCATCAAGCTCGTAGGGACCACCCATGGGCTAAGAAAGAAGTCGGATATATCGACTTTGCTTTCCTAGGCAACAACGGTGACCCCTCCATCGCCTCGACCATCAATGAGCGTGCATCATCTTCCAATGTGAACGTTCACTATCACAGCGAAGTCAAAGGAGGAAGAACGAGAGTGGATGGGAAGAAACTCGAATGGCTGATCACCGCCCCGGAACCGACTAAAGTAAACGCACCAACCGAACTAGGAACCCCGCCTATCGTTAGGAATGATTCAGACATTAGGGGTCGATTACCGTTCTTTTGCGGGGATTTGACTCCGAGAGAGTTTCGTGTGAGTTTTAGAGTTGTTCTCCGCATTACAACCCCGCGTTTTAGTATGTTTTCTGTGTGTCTATGATGACATTTGTTTCACCATGGATGTGGTTCAGGGGTATAGAGTGTAACGTTAGCTGACTTCAATTCATGCTTCCATTTTGGTGCATGTCGTTTAGGTGCCACATGAATTGCACGAAGTAACACATCCAAATAACGCAAGTGGGATTGCTTACGTTCGACTCCTAACCTCGCAGGCAGACCTCCCCAATCTTTTCGAGCAATTTGCTATTGTTACTGGAGTGCCCTCCGAAACTACGAACCTAGACTCGGACTCAGGGTCACGTACACTCCACCTACGCTCTCCTGGTAATAACAAGACACCTGTGCTGTTGAAGGTGAGCGCACCTAAAGACGAGCAAGAACAAAAGTGGCTCGAGAAGAGAGGGGCTGGGTTGTACGAAGTAGGAATTCATGGATTAGAGGATAAGGAGGAAGTATGGACGCCATTTGGGAAGCTTGTTTGGGTTACGAGTGAAACGCAGTAGGGGTTGTGGGTCTCGGGTAAACAGGGTGGACCCTCATGCGGGGAAATAGACTTCTCAACACAGGGACGCCTCTTTCTCGGGTCATCTGAGTTTCTCAGAACACGACCCCAGACCAAGATGTCGCAACAACTTTGCAATCGCCACCTCCTTGGTGTTATTTGGAGCTGACATTTGCTGCGCATTAACTTAAGACTAGCTATATCCATTAGCAAACAATGTGACTATATACTGGAAACACGTTCTGGTCATCTGTTTGAGTCTCTACCCCAAAAAGGAAAGCTGGATACTATATTGGTCGTTAGCTCCAACGTAGTGGTGTAATGCTCAGGACATGGGGTACCCTGCGGGCGTATCGATTGTATCGCAAAGGATCAGCTGAAATTCGAGCTAGAACGTGTATTATCCAATTGTATAGAGAAACCAGATATTTGAAAGTTAGTAGGCCAAATGTGTCTAATCTATAACAGCTCACCTTCGTATCAACTACTAAAAGAACCTTATGAGGACAATCGGCGCGAATGGAGCGACTACAGGGTCCATAATCAAACGTTCCCAAGCTATGATCTTCTTGAGACGTTGACACCCTCAGCCTCGCTGTCAAAGAAGACTCGACATCGGGGCTTTCGGCCCTCCTTCACTTTTCACGTTCATCGCCTTGCCAGTCATTTAGAGTTTCAAACTTAAACTCAAGCTTCGAGGAAGAGAACATCCCATCGATTCGGGGGCATTACTATATAGAGGGAAGGGTGCATGTAAAGGCCGACGGGATAGTGACGATCCATAAGCAGATGCTCGCCATGAATAAGATTCCGGTGTATGAGTCTGGGTCGGGGATCTTCACAAGAAAATAACATGTTATTCGTAAGGATTTCGATGGTGTAAAATTAGTAAATGTCGGCGTTGGCGGGATAGGAAACGAGGTAAAGGCCTGTGTGTCTCTGTCAGCTACTATGCTTAGCATAGGAATCATGACTGCGAAGATCGTCTCCTTGAAGTTGGTAGTGTCGGGTTAAGGGCCGATGCGCTATAAAAGTGCTGAAACAAATAGGGTAAGGAGTGTCGGACCGACAATAGGAATTACAGAAGTCATGTAAAATAGACTTCCAGCGTTGAGAGGTTCTCGTGGAGAATCGGTAGATAGTATGGGAAGGGGGACAAAGCAATGGCAAGAGGGATGATCTTCCCAGGCTCAGAGAGCATTCTTATCACCCAGGATGGCGAAAGAGCGGGATATGACAGTGGAGAAAAAAACCTTGGAAGGATGGTATTTTCACTCGATGTCTGCAAGATGGTGGCTACATTGACAGATAGTCAGGAGTCCACTGTGAACATGTTCGAAAAATGAAATTCAAAACCCACATATCCATGATACAAATCGCATAAAATGGAAAATGGAAAGGTAGGGGAGTCGGACCGGGTACCTGAAAGCTGTCGAGTGTGCGAATACGTTGTGGCGCCATCTTCCGACTTGTTAGAGTTTGTTGCGCTCTACGGGATATGATCTGGGAATGTCGGAAAACGGGCGTTAGGTAAGTAAGATGATAAGCTTTTGCGGCGATAAAGAATGTAAGGAGGAAATACTGTATCAGGAACTTGATGAATGGGTTAAATATCAGGTTTGAATCCATGGGGATATTGGAATGTTGAAGATAATGTGGTGATCGATGGTGTTTCATGCTGGCGTTCCTGGAGAGTGGGACGAGAACACTGTTGGAGGGAACGTAGAAGATAGATGAGGGAAAATTCTGGATCCATCTGTTCTCTTCGATACAACTCTACAGAAAGTCTGAAGGAGTGGAGTTATAGACCGTGGAGATGGTGAGCGCAGACTATCAGCCTTTCGGTCCGTGAATTGATGCCATTAGGTCAAGTTTGTTGAACAAGTTGTTGATTTGTTGATGGATGTGGACGTCTAGCAACACAACTGAATAAAGTCGGGAATCACGGTTCAATTTACGAACATAGGAAAACATAAGCGCATAAGCCATTATGTACAAACCGTTTCCGCGAACTCGAGAAGACGCTGTAAGACCTTTATCTATACGTACAATCAGTGTCGAGACAGGGAAGCATCAGTAGGGAGAAGCTGTGAGAAGGCGCAAGATAACGCCACCGATGGAGTGGGAATGGATATTTGAATTTCGAATCGTCCACCGGCTGTCTAGTGGAGGTTGGGGATTTGGGGAACAAAAGAATGTATAAACCTTGGAGTGATCACCGATGGGGGTTGCTGTCAAGTCAGTGTCAACATACGGCCGTCGACTCCATCGCTGAAGAAAGAAAGTAGTACTCCGAAAGTTGCGATGGACAAGGTGAGAAGTGCATAAGCGAGACCTTCGTAAGCCGGTGCCTTGCTGATACGAATGAATTGAACGAGATGAGACGAGATTCCGAATTGAATCGCGAGAATGGCATGGGAGAAACAAAGATTTCTGTTATCAAGCGCTAGATTAGGAAGACGGAATTGCTTTGCGTGCTACATATGGCGATAGTAATTTTGGTCCCGGACTGAGCTGCGTCGGCGACACTCGGTGACTACAGCACAGTCATCGTCGGAGGGGCAGTGACCAGAGCTTGAGTTTGGTTGAACGACGAGGTTCTCAAGGACAATGGACGAAGCATGCGCGGATACTCCACTGGATGTTCTCGACTTGCACGTTCGATAGTTCGAAAAATTGCACGATGGTGAGAGAGTGCTGTATGCTGTGTTGCACATTGCCGCCAAGGCGAGAGTGGACTCGACCGCCTGCCGAAGGGGGCAGAGATTCGTGTGGCCGCGGAGCACGAAAACCCAATCTTCTGCCTGTGGATCTGCGACAGGAGCAGCGGAGATGGAATCGGGATGCAGAAAATAAGGAAAAGGCTATTCCTGGATACGGTAAGGTTGATTTGTCAAGAGCGTAGACAATCTTTGGGCGCCTGATTGAGAAGTTTGGACTTATCTCGTTGCCCGCGGTTTGCTTTTGCGTCCCCAACGAGTCTTTCCCTCCTCCCGCCATCCTCTCCCTCAAGGGGCCGAGTCGAGCACAACGCTGAAGACGACGGACACGAAGCACACCCACGCAGGAGGCAGCTTCGTGCGTACAAGTGGTGAGCACTCTCCCCTTAAGCTGAGACCCCGCCCGAGACAGGGGCGAAGGCCCCGACGTATTGACCTTAGCCTGGGCTTTGTAGATTGCGAGCAATCCATACGGTCCTCTCCGTCGCTCCTCCTGTTCCAGCCTGGCCTTAAAGCACACGCTTTGGTCGGCTTTTCCAGCGTTTCCCCCTCTCGCACTTGCAAGCCATCACCCACTCGCGTCCCCGTACCGGACCCTCTGCGTCACCTTGCTTCAACCCGAACCATTCGGCTTTGACCTGCGGCATTCCTGAATCGGTTTCGTGACACGCCTGCTTTCGTGTCTTCCCAACGTCGGACTCCGTCTCGTTCGTCGACGTTACATTTGTCTCTAGCTGGTGAGTATTTCTAGCTTTGTTTTTCTGCTTCTTGTATGTCGGTCCTTTTTTGTTCGCCAATCCAAAGAAAACCCAAAACATTATGGGTATCTCGTTGTTTGACAACTACGCGATCCCATCACAGCCCCATCAACATCCCGCCGCCACCAACTTCAAATCATAACTATATCCCCCCACCGAGATCCGGCCTCCTCTTATATTATGGTTGTTTGACTTCGTACCCGTAACCTACAAAACCCCCACTTTATTTGCATTGTGGCACCTTGTGACCTCATTCACGCCAAACCCGCTGACCTCGATCAATTTACAGGTCTCCCCTGCTCCACAGCCCATATCTATGACTTCTGCAGCAGTCTACAATCCCCCGCCATCCTATCTTATGAACTCTTACGTCTATATGGATCGTTCCTATAATCGAGACTCGAACACTGCTAGTGCCCCTCTCCCCCGCATCCCTCGTCGAACTCCACCCACGTCTCGCACTCCATCCATAGTTGGTACCTCCGCCGTCACGACGCTTCAAAGCCTCTTTGTTAGTCCATCTCAGACACAAACTAAGCTCGTCATTCATCCACCAACGCCACCGAGTCTCTCATTCCAGTCCGTATCATCGGAAGCCAAGCCCGAACACCGAGATGACGCGAGCAGTTCTTCAGGCTCAGAATCGTACGTGGAGATGTCTGGTTCCAAGCGTCGTACCCGTGTAGCCCCAAAACACCTGGTCTGCCCACCTGAACAGTCGACCCCAACTCCCGCTCTCCTGACTGCAAAGTCTGAAGCAAGTCGGATCGCTTGGCCGTCACGCAAAAGCTCGGATTCAGAGACTGCTCGTGATGATGATACTCCTCGTGCTTCATCTTCTAAGAAAGGCAGCCATCTGCGCTTGGATTTGACTGAGCTCCAACAGTCCTCCGCTGGTTTTTCGTCTGAGGGCGCTCCTGCCACTGCTCCCGCTCCCGTCATTCGACCGATGGCTCTCTCGCTTGGTCGTAAGAAGTCGGGCGAGCCTCTCAAGAGTTCCCTCAAATCGCGCAGACCCATCGTGCGTGGTGACTTGTCCGTTGTCACTGGGCCCATGGCTGTCAAGAGCGAGCCAAGCACCCCCACTCACATCAAGAGTGTCCACTTTGATGCCCAACTCGAACATGTGAAGCTGTTCTTGGCGGAACAGAAACCTCTTGCCATCTCTCGAGAGGGCAGCCCCACCGACGACACCAGTGGAACAGACAGTGACTTCCCTTCATTCATCTATGGTGGTATCTCCGACGAAGAACGTACCCGTAGATCCCTTGCCATCAATGTGACCAACCTTCCTCCTCGGATATCTGACACCGCTGAAGTGGCCCTCGAGTCTCTCACACTTTCCGACGACGGCAGTAGCATTCACGGAAAAGTACGCGTTCAGAATATTGCTTTTGAGAAGTGGGTCGCAGTCCGTTTCACATTCGACTGGTGGCAAACCACAAGTGAGGTCACAGCGAGATATGTCGAGAGTATTCCTGGTGGAGTATTCGATCGATTTGCATTTTCGATCCGCCTGAACGATATGTTGAAACGGATTGAGGACAAGACCCTTTTTTTGGCTGTCCGATACACCGCCGCTGGACGTGAGCTTTGGGATAACAATGGGGGACAGAACTATCAGGTCAAGTTTGCGAAGAAGAAGCAACCGCCTTCCGGCCTTGGCATGCCCAAGCTGACTCTCCAGAAACTTTCTACGTCAACGGACAGTAGCTCCGCACCATCCCCTGGAGAGTTGCACAACAGGCTAGAAGAAGTCGCAAGCTCGAAAGGATTGTCTCCTAGGACTGGAATGTCGAGGAGGACGGTCAGTGCGTCGGATAGCTTCACCTTGCGGTCCGGTGTTCCTCTCTCGTCCCGATACGATTTCTCTGCTTCTCTGAAGAGTCCGTGGAAGGCTGGTTCGCCTTTTTCGGAGGAGCGTCCTAGGACAAATACACACCCTTCCTTCTCGCGTCGAGCCTCACCTGACAAGAAGACCCTCGATGCGAAGTTCATTACTCGTGGTTCTCCTAGGATTGCGGATAACGAAGACAGTACACCATCAGGTCTTTTCTACACAGGCTCAGATTCCGAGGGAACACCTGTTCCTCAGACTGTTCTTTCTCGTCGCATTCAGCCGAGAAACCACCAGCGCGGATACTTTGACTTGGGCGTCGCATCCACAGCAACTGCAGTTAAACGGACTCCCCCGTCTACACCTCCTGCTCCTCGTTCCGAGCCAGCTTTCAGGTATAACTCATTCCCACCCACCAATGGGTCTAGCCCCAGTGTTCCTGTCACCGTCAGCGAACCTCGAGAGGAGTATCTGTCACCGAAGTGGCATCTTACTCACCTAGGTGGGAGTGAAGAGTCGACGCCAAGTATCTCTTCGAATAGCGAGAGTTCACAGAGTTCGTCTGCTACGAGTTCGCCCATGTACTCACCCGCGGATAAGCCTGCGCAGTTGTATGCGGATGACATACCCGAGGCGAGTAGCTATAGTATGTTCTTGAATAGGTGCGTATTTTCTACCCTGGCGTCATAGTCCGACCTCATCCGATTTGTTATATTAGGTTCTGTTTCTACACGGGATCTGATTCGATGCTTGATGTGCCCATTGACGCACTTCAACGTTCACACTCTGCTTCGAGTGTCGAAGAACTTCTGTCATCGCCTAATCCTTCTGGCAACTACCATCTGTCACCTGGACATACACCTACGAGGTCTTCAAGCTACGATGATGTGGCATGCATGAGCGGGAGTGGCACAACGACGCCTACTCCTTCCGTTGCCTTCGTTCACTAGTTCGGTTCGTGATAACCACGTGCATAAGCCCTTTCATCCGGATTTCTCATCTTTCCCTTTATAGATTCTCGTCACATCTTACATTCGCATTACCTTCATATTGCATGGGGAGCATCGTCACATCATCCTCATAGATATCTCCCATTCACCGAGACCCGAGACCATAGAGACTGACCTCCATTTCCTCTCCACTTACGAACAAGTCCGCTCGAAGCACCCTTGTTCATCCGGAACGCACCACATTTCAGCGTACGGCGGCCCATTTCGAAGAGTCAACAACGATTCAGTACAATCCCCACATTACGATTTACGACCCACCTCATGCCAGTTTTGGAATACTCGTCAGACCCACAAAATCGACGGAGGAGGGATAACTGTCTCCTTGTCGGCCCCACTTTTTATCTTTATCATTCCTACGATTCTCACATACATACACGGAACTAGGGTTTTCTATTTCCAATCTCTCTATTTCCTATCATGATGTTTCCATCCTCGGTATTTGTCAATTTCTCCTCTATGTTTATTAAACCTGCGGACTTTTGGTTTTGTCTCTCTTTTCTTCATCACCATCCCCAATCCCCATCCCCCCTACCCAGATGACAGAGACGTTGTTCGCACAAAAATTTGCTATGCAGTAACGACCTCCGTCATCCCATCGCCACCTACGTTTCTTTGCTTACCATCATTACCTCTTATACACCCATACATATCATAACCATATCTACATACAACCACGCTCTAGACTTTTCGGCGTCCCTCGCATTTTTTCTTTGGGTGTTAGGCCCGTGTTGAACCTTTACGAGTTTCTTGGTCTTCGGATTGTCTCTTTTCTTCCACCTTGTACCATAGTTGTTTTCAATTTTCCAATACGTAGGATCAGTATTCCATCATTGACGACTTCTTGTTGGCATCATGTTTCGGTTTTTATCTACGGCATTTTTTTCACTATAGATACTTCATTTTCTACCTCTGGTGTGCGCAAGTAAAAGCCGATTTCGTTTAGTTTTGGAAGCCAACCAGCCGCAGCTGCTAGTAATTCTCTCGCGAAAGTACAGGATGGTTTCTGAGAATGGGCAGGTTCATACTTTCGCTCATCGTCCGTGTTACCTGCAGAACAGATGGGATCAGGATTCGAAAAAAACACCAGTCACCAGTCGAATGAAATCATGGCTGTATATATTGTCACACAAAGTTCGAACGAACGTCTTAACAAGGTCAAAGTCTATTGTCTTCAGATTCTGTATACAAAAGACGTTGAAAAGGCACTCTGAAACCTTTCCGCAAGAGATGAAAACGCAAATAATGGCTCCTGCGACATAAAGTACAATCCTGACAGAGCAGGTAGGACGCCTAAACTTGTCTGCACGAGACGACTCTTCAGGCTCTTCCCCGGTCCAAGGTAAGGTCTCAGCCACGTAGACCAGATGATATTCGCTCCTGCGGCGGCGTGCCAGGCAACGCATGTCGTCAAGCCGATGTACAGGAACCAGCTTCGCCAAGGCCAGGTTTGTAGTCCGACTTTGACGAATTCAAAGTCGAGCTCTGCTGGTCCGACAGAGTAGATAGGAGGAGTGGGATCAGAGGGGTAGATTCTGTGAGTAAGGTAATGGACGGGAAGGAAGAAGAGGAGAGCCGAGTAGCCTGTGATGCTGAGAAGACTGGTGAATCTGCGGCGCATTGGTGAAGGGGTAAGAAGTCGTTTGAGTATGCCCGAGATAGTATGAGCAGCGAAGGGGGCTATGAGAAGGTATCGCTCGCCGAAGGATGTTTGGTAGTATTCCCTGCCAAGGATCTGTGTATGTGTTGGTCAAACGTCCATTGAAGGTATGTCGAGGATTAGAAAAGTGACTTGCCATGACTTGTGAGGCCAGTGATGAACCGCCGAGATTGGCGAATGCGGGTGCGCTGAGATGAATCATGACGAACGTTGCGATAAACGGGGTGGAAGCATGGGCTGTCCTAGTGAGATAATTTTGGAGGGTATGTCGATTGCTTTGCGAGTGTCGATTGGGTTGGTCGGAGTCGGCAGCAGCATGCTCTGGTGTTGACATCGTGGTCTTCTGCTTGCTTCCAATTGCCGTCGTCGTGGTGCTTGGAGATGAAGATATACTGGACTTATACACAAGCCTAATGCGCGAGGGTGTTTGGTCGACGGAAAGGTGCAAGTTCGTGTTGCTCGAAGAACCGATGGCGCCAGTCTTGTGTGAACTTCTTGCAAGTCGGCCGGCGACGACTCCGAGTCTGAGCTGATCGATCAAGGTGTGTGCTTCGACACTAGGTTCACGATGTAGTACTAGCTAAGAACGACGAACTTGTAGCTCTGGAAGTCGCACGTCAACCGTAACTCAGCTGCTTGGCTCTACTAGTTTTGGATGGACTCAACTTTGCTCTCCAGATAATGACACGACCTCTCACAGATCGACATACAAACGCTGCAGTTTCCAATAGACGTCTGTGAGAAGGCAATGGGTCACGTACCAATGTAAAGGGCGAGATCTGCCTGATTAGCACATCTCATGCGATCTTTGGCCATTGCTCATACATACCTTGAGTTCTCTGTTGTCGAGATGTCTTCTTGACCTTGTTCTCTTCCTAGCCTGTGGAGACCCCTCCAGAATTGACCATGACGACCTGTCACCACAGAAGGTCAGGTTTACACCAATATCTTTGAGGACATAATTGACCTACTTCTGTAATTTGTAATGGCACCAATGTGTCCCTAGATCAATATGCAAGACTTGCAAACAAGGTAAGCAAACACAAGTGATTCAATACCAAAATGGTACTGAATCAATTGTGTTTTCTTTTGTAGGAAACACGGGATGGTGGGTAGAAGTCTGTCTCCTCCTTACGCAGATTGACATGTCATATGTAGATCTTCTGAGGATCATGGTCATTCGACACTCGAGCAATGTAGAACTCAGCTTATATTCATACGTCTATGGAACCGCAACGATGCTGATGAACTTCGGTATCCCGCCTCGCACTAAAATGTTGAATACTAGCTTATTTTGTAAGTAAACTTGATTTGGTTTGCACAACCTACCATTGTGGTCATACTCGTATCTCTATCCCTTCATGGGTACTAGGCCCACGAGTAGAAAACTACGTCAGAAGCGTACCTATGGGGATCGCGGCCCATCTCGTTGATCATCTGCAGTATCTGCGATCGAACCTATGACCAATAGACAGGGCGACGTTGCTGGTGCGGAAACCACGGACTTGGGGTACGGATGATTATGGAGAATATCAGCCTGACAGATCCTCCGTATCGTGGTCGGAAACCTGAGGTGTATGATATTCTATTGCCATTCGTAAGTGTTCTTTTGGTACTTGCCAAGAGATTAAACTCACTCCTTATATCCCCCCACTAGCGACAAGCACAAGCAATACCCCTTGAACGTGATCCTAACTCGGCATCAAATCGACAGCAAAAAAAGCGTAGACTGGGAGAGTCATGTGTCGTGTTTCCGTTGCTGGCCAAGTTGGGTGGTAGTCATTCGCGTCCTTCGCAGAACGCAAGACAAGTGCAGAGGTAGGATGAGGGCGAGGCGAATGGAGAGTAGCAAAAGGGGGAGGAGAGGGTGGGAACGCAATCGGCTGGACACCGAGGGCGTAGAGCTACCCTCGTCCGAGTGGCCAAGTCTCATCTCACTCTTCCTTACCTCATCCAAGCTATCACCTTCAAGTTGCTTATCGTGTTCAGATCGTCCTCGATGCGACTACGACCGATGCGGACACGGACGTGCTTTCGAAACAATCTACTTTCTCAGTTCAAAATTTACGCCTCCCCAGACATTTCCACACGCTACAAGAGTACAAACCGTTGCGTAATCTTTGACACAAAACCAGGAACATGGATCTCCGCCGATATGCCTCACCGAACGCGGACAAGGCCGTGCACAAGACCTCGGAAGGTATAGTCCTTATTGGTACGACCAGCGCAGGACCTCTTCGCGCTAATCGCTTCAACCTCAGCTGGGACCTAGCAGTAGACGCGTCGGTAAGTGGTATTCAATTTATCAACACACGGTATCCACATGCCCCGTTGTTCTGATGCTCGATTTCTCTTGACAGAAGAAGCCGTCGTCTTCGAAGCCACGACCTTAGTTTCACTCTAGAACGCGATGAACGCGAGCAGTAACCAACAGCGATCACGGTCATGATCTTCCCAATTATCTGGGAATACTCGATCGGTTGAACCCCAAGGAACGGACTCACCATCACGCTCACACGACGAAATTCTAGGTGTCAGGTGTTTTTGTATATAATTCTGATTAGCTCGGACTGCTACCTCCCAGCTACCTCCCAGCTCCCCGTCATCATGAGCGACGTTACATCCTATGGCCCAGTGTACGTATGGGACAATTTTATTCTTATATTAACCCTACTCATTATCATTTTAGGATTTCTTACGAGGTTCGGATTGAGGTCGAGGAACCTACGTTCAATTACACCATCTGCGTTACTCACTCGTCGTGGTCAGTGCTCATTTACTCTTGAACTAATTGCTCTCCCCACTAATCCCATTATTTATAGGCCGATGTTGATTGAGGCCTTAAGGACGATATTCCCCTCAGTCCTACCACCAGGTTTCGTCCCACCCCACCCGTTCTCCCCGGATTCATGGGCTCCAGATAGATACTAGTGTGCCTCGGGCCTCATCTCCAATGGGAACCTTAAAATACACGCCGAGCTTCCTTGACCTGACCAGACCCCATATATACCAGTCAATATCAATCTAAATACACATATATGCCATGATTTAAGGGATACCACTTGTTCAC
>JASBNA010000168.1:0-14936 GCA_038087015.1 Cerrena zonata | reverse complement strand
TTGTCGTATGTTGAGTTTGAACCTGTGCGAGCTAGACGTTCTCGAGTAGCGGCGAGTGTGTCTAGTGAACAGAAGCAGCGGTATGCGTGACCTGACTAGGATAATTCTACTGAGAGTTAATAGTTGAAGTAATATTAAAGTAACGCACGTCAAGAAGTTTGTGCGCATGGGAGTGATATAAATCGAGACGTTCGGACTGTCAAATGGTTGAGCAACAAAGGAATATCAGAGTGCGGTCAACATACCTGGAAGTAAGGTGCGTGAGGTCCCTCAGCTCCAGGTCCTGTTGAAATGTGTATCAGATATCTCTGAAGCGATTCAGAGTACAAGAGTGGCACACCATAGTCGTATTCCAAACCTGCCCACTCTAAAGCAGAGCGAATTCCATCAACAGCACCTGGAACAGCACGTGTCTAGTAGACATAGACGTTAAACCATGTACCACATGTCAAAAGAGATAAAGCTACTGACAGCATCAGTATCCTCTATTCTCAATATCCACTTCCCACCTAGCCTTCGAGCATAAAGGTAGTTATACAGAGCAGTTCGCAGACCACCGAGATGAAGAGCACCAGTCGGTGATGGTGCAAAACGAAGGAGAACTGTCATGTTGCGTAGTGATTGCGCGAAGGTTCAGATTTGAAGTTGGTGTACGCAATCGTATGATGTAAGGCCAGGAATATACTACGACGTGGAACCTTCACTACGGGAGACGTTGATACAGTTCTCGCCAAGGCGGCCGTCCAGACACGGACTCGGACTTTGCGATCGATCACACGATCATTTGAGTGTTACGATTCGTAGTCCAAGCATGGCCCGCTATTGTTCAAGATGGAGTAACGCCGGATCGATATTCGAATTCAGACATATTATTACGGAAGTATAATAGATTAATGGCATGAGTCAGGCCTAAAATCAAGCACTCATTCAAGCAATGCAAGTACAGCTCAGTTCTCGCCTCCTACTCATCATCAGAGTCGGACAGTGTCAGATCAATAACTTGAACCGGTCCTGGCTCATCCCTGACAGCAATTGTGTCTGCCGTTGAATCCACCAGGGAAGTCTCATTAGAAGACCTTCTATCCGGAGCAAGCGTAGCGTCATCCGTTTCCGGGGATGGCTCCTTTTTAACTTTATTTTCTTCACCGGTACATCAGAATCGTGATTATAGTGTAGTACCATACATCAACTAACTTACTTTTAGGCGGCCAGGGATCATCAGATAACTTGGCTTTTCTCTCCATTGCGAGCTTATAGGCTTTCATTTTGGAGTCCACCCAAATACCACACGTGGCTTTCGGAAGTTGGAAGCTTTCGAGTGGCCCTTCCCGTATAGACGGGAGATAAATATAATACCCTTCCTGCTCTAGTACGGAATAATCTTTCGTGTCCTAAAGGCAAAAGTATAAGTCGGCCTCGAGAGCGTGAAGCCAAAGAGCATTTATTATCGCCTGAGAGTCATGTTCCACGAAAAGCTGTCCTGCAGAAGTCGCTTTTATATTGAATAAGTACTCAAAATGAAGAATAAATGCACCAAATTAACAAACGTACTTTGTTTTCTTCCTGTAGTATCGGTTTTGAGTCCTGAGAGAACAGTATTTAATGCCGCCCGGCGTTCAGAGATACTCATATGTCCGGGTCTGGATAACGTTGCCCAAGCGAGGATGGCGTTTGCACAAGGAGATGATACAAGGAGATAGATATGTAACAAGCACTTGGTGGAAAAGGGCAACCGTCAGTGTAAACGAGGATTAAGCGTGCCAATGGCTACTAGCCGAGTAGTGTGGCGATCGATCAGGACATGAAAGTATCTCGTCCGAGAAATTGTAGATCTAAACATGAGAATGGACCATGGCATATGTATCATCTGTTTGATAACTGCCACAAACCACCAGGGGACCTATAGAGATAGCGAATCGTAGTAATATTGCTACGTGGACAGGCCTAGGTTTGAGACTTTAGTAAACGTCCCGCGAAAAACGCTCCCTTCGTTCAAATGTTCTATGTCTCAATTAGATCCCACAGAACTATTCTCGCGCTCCAAGGCAGTAAATAGCTTGAGTTATGCGTCACGATAGTCCGAATCCGGCCTCTTCGGATAGTCTGTTTCCATTTCTGGATACGGGAGTTGCCGTTCCCTCAACGCGTACACATTGACAAACAACTCGTCTCGATCTAAATTTATGACATTGACTTCCGTACACCCGCGAGCACCGCCTAGTACTAGAAATTGTCTGCATGAAAGTAGTTGTCAAGAATTGGCACGCCATTGCCCAATGGAAATGGGATACCGGAAACAATGACGCGGATGACGGCGACGTGGAAGGCGATGTCTGTGGTATTTGTCGCGTACCGTATGAAGGATGTTGTCCAAGTTGTAAGGTGCCCGGAGACGATTGCCCCCTAAGTGAGCAATTGACTTTGATTCTATCGTATTATACCTAGCTCATCTATTCTTCTGCAGTATGGGGCGAATGTAGTCACGTATTCCATATGCACTGCCTCTTGAAGTGGATTGGTACAGCCGCATCGAAACAACAGTGTCCCATGGACCGCAGACCTTGGGGTGAGTATACTCTTACACAAATAATCAGACTTCTCTCTAACGCGCGTAATTTACTAGTGACTGCTGAGAGGAAGGTAGATGCCACTACGAACAGCGCTCCAACTCCATGACCCTCTCTGGTATCAGGTTTCCTTGTACGCAACACTTTTATGAACATATACCCAAAAACCAATGGCTGTATTATTAATGCTGTAACACTGGATCCTCTACACTATGTATCACTCTAGTCGGTTTCAACATGTTCTCTTTCACGAACCTACCATCTATTGAACTCAAGGTTTGATTAGTTGTTCGTGGCGGTTCTCTAGAAAACTTACTAGGTGCGTCGTTCTCTCGTGCTCTCCACAAAGCCTCGAGGAGATCCTTGGCTACTCCGCTCTTCACGTGTCGTAATACCAACCTCTTCTCCGCTTCCTCCTCTCCAATCTCGACCCACCACCTTTCATCTAGCATTTCGCCTGCCTCATTCCAAGGAGGAATTCCCAAGAATGTGTACAGGCCCTCAACTACCACCAGTCGGTGATAGGGGTGTATAGCAACTGCCCGAGGAGTGGGGTCCTTCAATTCATGGGAAAACGATGGTGCGTGGACGATATTCACACTAGTCAAAGGTATCGCTGTAGATGACGGCACCTTCTGAAGCTCGCGCATGAAATCCGTGTAAGATTCTCCGTCAAATGTCCAGTGCGCTCCTCGTCTATCGTGAGCAAGTTTCGGGTCTGGCATAGCGTCAAGCTGGGCACGAGTGAAATGCCATCCGTCCAATCCGACCACGACTGCAACCTCAGGTATATTGTGCTTCTGCTGCCATTTGCGATTGACATGGTTGATAATTATCTGGCAAAGTGTTGATTTTCCTGAGGCTGGGACTCCTGCGATTCCAACGAGCAATCGCTGATCGTCTTGCTTTCTACATGCCATACAGACATGATGCATGTAACGTTAGATCGATCGGGCTTACAATATGGAGGCACGCACTGCGTGAGGCGATCTACCAAATATTCTGCAAGTTCTACAGCGAGGTTATCCATCTACGTTGGCGACTCGCAAGTAACCCTTTCCCTGTGGCCTGTGCAAATGGTAGAATAGAGCTGATCTTCAAGTGGAAGCAGCAGTCGACAATGCCAAGAAGGACGGGCCGGGTTGCCGTCGGCATTGAGCGGGTAATTAGCACTGACAATGGCAAGCAGCAGCAGACAGACAGCGCCCCTTTTACTACTTCTACTCACGACAAACAACGACCATCCAAGCTTTCTCTGACATATCATTCCCTTGCTTTCATACCATCACTCGCATCGCACTTGTACTCCTATACTCTCAAATTCATCTATATTTCTACCCTATCTATGGCTGTAACTCATGCAAAGACTCTACGACGTGCTGATCCGACAACGATTCAAGACAAATTCCTTGTAGGGTACCAGGGCTGGTTTACATGCGCCGGCGACGGTAGACCAGTTGGTCCTGGACACCATGGATGGCTCCATTGGTTCAACTACCCAATTCCTGATGGTGGCCGCCCTAATACCGATCTCTGGCCGGATACTTCTGAATACTCTCCCTCAGAGTTATTTCCTGCCCCAGGGCTGAAGTATGCAAATGGGGAACAGGCCTTTCTTTTCTCTTCACGGCATCGGAAAACTGTAAACAGGCATTTCAATTGGATGGCCATGCATGGTGTTGATGGTGCATTCTTGCAAAGATTCGTAGGTCAATGTGATCTCGACGGTGGCAATGAGGGTATCCGGAACATCAGAGACGAAGTTGGAGACCGAGTCAGGGAAGCTGCCGAACAAGAAGGAAGGGTGTTTGCTATAATGTGCGTTACCTTAGGTTTCCCGATATATTCGGACTGTTCTGATGATGTACTACGCCTCATCCTATTAGGTACGACGTTGCAGGAGTAGATCCTAATCGCGTACAACAAGTTATTGAACAAGACTGGCTTCATCTCGTCCATGAGAAAGGCGTTCTTGATAGCCCAAATTATCTTCGAGAAAAAGGTAAAGCGGTAGTGGCCATCTGGGGCTTCGGTTTCGCAGACACGCACCACAACCCTGCTACTATCCGAGCTCTCATATCGTTCATCAGAAATAGCACCCCTGGAGGCGCATATATTATGGCTGGTACTCCAGCGCATTGGCGCACCTCCCGCCATGATGCCGACCCCAACCCTGAATTCGTGCAATTGTGGTTGGAAGAATTTGATGCAATCTCACCATGGACTGTGGGAAGGTATACTACTTTGGAGGATATCGATAGATTCTCAGAGGAGAATACCAAAGGTGATCTTCAGTTAATCAGGAAGAGAAATGAGGATTTCGAGCTTGGAAGGGGCGGTAAGAGGAAGGTCGACTACATTCCGGTTGTTTTGCCTGGAGCATCTGTGAGCTTCTTTCCCTCTTGTTGTTAGTGTAAACAGTCAATTATAATCACCTTTTTATAGGGATTCAATCTTTCCGAAGGAAACTGGTCCTGGAACGGACAACCACGATTAGGGGGCAATTTCCTTTGGAGGCAATTATTCAATGTTCGTCGCCAAAACGTTCGCACCATATATGGTGCAATGTGGGATGAGTATGTAATTGCTTCAATTTCTACGTCTCAGCTTCTGACAAACGTCATTATCATAGGTATGATGAAGGCACGGCGTTCATGCCAGTTGTCTCTCACAAACGTCAGCTTCCTATACATGACAAGTATAACTTTATGGCCCTGGACGAGGACGGACATGATCTTCCTCCGGATTGGTACATGAGGATATGTGGATTCGCAGTAGAAGGTTTACGCGGAGAACGTCTCATTCATGAAACGTTCCCATCGAAAGAACTTCAAGATTACTGGTCCTCACGCCCCAAATATGAAGAGGGTCCAGATGACGTTGGATATCCTTCGGGTTCTGGAAGTGGGAGTAGTAAGGAGAAGGGTGAGAGCTGGGAGGAATGGGAAAAGGCCGAGAAACTGAAAGAGGCCCATGACGAACCTCCGCCGCCACCTTATACACTCGAGGCCGACGAGGAGCCAGAATCAGAACCTCCCACTAACCTTTCTGCGAATACACAGCCAACAATAGTTGAACCCCAACGTTCAGTCTCCACATCCTATGCTCCCCCTGTGACTGCACCTCGACCTCCTTCAGCGCCCACATCCACGAGACCCTCTCCTCCGGCCACTACCAGACCCATTCCATCTGCGTCTTCTAAACCAGCTAGTCCGAGTGGGACATCTTTCCCCCCTCAATCTCATTATGCCCCACCGCCTATTGTAGTCAGTTCTAGACCCACTCTTCCCAACGTACATACCGCGTCGCCCGATCCAATCCAACAAAGTTTCGGTGACTATTCGGCCTCTGTATCTACACTAGCTGATGATTTCAGCAGAACCTCTCTGACTTCATCACCCTCACCACGACTAGAACCTCCACCTTTACATCCCGAGGCGAAGAAGCGGACCGGCTCTCCTCGCCCACAATCCTACATCAGCGCGCCTGATTCGCATTCACCTCCTTTCCCTGGCACGCCTGCGTTCCCAAACTTCCCATTACCGGGAGGCTTCGCACCCCAACTAGCTTCTGGATACAATTCAAATCCAAGCCACGGTCATTCTGGATCTCATTCTGGATCGGATTCATGGAGTCAGTCAACTTGGCCTCCACCCGAATGGGGTGCAGGTCCTTCTGCGCCTCCTTCTCATCCTCATGGACATTCTCCCTCTCCACCATTGCACAGTCGACCACCTTACCCACCGAATCCACACAGTCAACCTTCCATGCCACCTAACTCAGGATACCAACCGGGTTATGTACCCTCTTACGGATCACCCGCACCTGCTGGTCCTACGGCATACCCCTCTAACAGCCCGTACCCATCACACGCACCAGCGCCTCCTATTCCCTCCTCTTCTCCTTATGGCGGCGGACCAAGTGCATCTGGCTACGGTTTTCCTCAAGGTCCTTCTCATTCTACGCCTTACGGCACACCTGGACAATCTAGTGCACCATATCCACCGTACGGTTCTAACGCTCCTGCGTTCCCTGGAGGAAATAGTGGTGGGTACCCGCCGTATGGAAGTGGGCCGCCTGGGGCGGGTCCGTACGGTGAGTATCCTTATTATCAATAATTTTCCATTCTTTCCCCAACAATCATCTCTCCCGTAACCTTCTCGGTTCTTTGTTTTTCATGCCCCGCGTGCTATTTATTCTTCTTCTGTGTCCATAGAAACATTGTATTTCATATTGTATAATGAACAGCAATCTAAACCTTCGTTTATTCGATATAGGCTCGAACCCATACCCTTCGCATGGGCCTCCACCTCCACCAAACCCAAATTATGGTGCATATCCTTCTAGCGGTAAACCACCAGGGTCGAGTTCGAATTCGAATTACTTGAACTCAGCGCTGAATGCTATTGGAAATGCGACCGGGCAAAATGCGAAAATTCAATCACTGGCTCAATGTAAGACGCTGTCGTCACTGGCATTTAATTTGAGATACTTTCTGACATGCACATTTTAATGTCCTTTTGCAGCCGGGGGCAAACTTTGGGGCAAGATTCGGAAATGAAACTCATGTTGGTACTATTAGTGAGAGGGGTATAAGCGATGTCGCTGAACGCTGAGAAGAGTTTACATGAGTTGTTGTCACTATTAGTATATCTAGATTACAGAAGATTCTTGAAGCTTTGTGAATGGGTAGCGGCGAGAAAAGATCGTTAATGAATGGAAACAAGTAAGTTATGTCGATGTCATAGGTTGATGGAAAGTAGGGAGGGTATAAACAAAATACGTAAGGAATGGAATAGCAAAAAGGATGAACCTAGTCAAGCATACATGGAAGCATTCAAAAATATTTTAGCAAGAGAGAGCTATATCTAGCTCATCTACTATCAAGGAAATATCTTCAAGGGAGTCTTCGCAAACATAGCACTCACACTAAAAAATCCTCATCGATGTCGCGCACCCTTTACCCAAACAACACCCGTACCAGTAGCGCAATACCAATGAACTCACGGAACGCCACCAACCGAGGACAGATATGAAGTCAGAAGACCAACAAGGTTCCTCCCATCTTCATAGTCTCATCTTTCATCAATCCTGGTCCCGGCAACTTCCCTTTCCAGTCACCAGGATGGTATGGCCGAGTGGGAGCGTTATCGTCGAATGAATCGCGCTCTTCGTGGACTCCGGATTGAGGGTCTTGATAAGGTTGGACGGGAGGTAAAGGTTTCGGTGTAGATTTATCGATACGAGTCAGGTCGAATAACTTCAAGCTGTCGGGGATCCAACGAGAAGGAGAGGGAGCACGGCGGGCACGTTTGCGTGGGCGACGGGGTACGAAAGTTGGTCGAGGTGATTCGGTCCTGGTAACCTCCACTTGGGCAATCGGGGGAGTCGAAGGATTGGAAGCGGGATTATGCTCATCGTCTGTCTCTAACCTCCGCTTCTGGCCCTGTCCAGTCGACGAAGTATTCGTATTCGTAACTGCGGAAGTGAAATCATCGGATGTAGATGTGGAGGAGATACGGGGGCGCTTCAGACTTGCTCTGCCCCCCCGTCTCGGAACTTCTACAGGAAGATGGCCAGAGATAGAGAAAGAGGGGGTGTTCGCGGCTTCTTCAGCAGAAATACGTGGGGCCGAAGTTGCAGAAGGAGGCGGGTCTGGACTACTTTCCGCGTCACCGTCATCTTCCTCGGAAATTGGGCGAGGACTGTCCTGGTGAGGGGGAGAATGAGAGCGAGCTTGGCCACAACGCTTGCCGTGCCTATTGAGGTTGGATTGCACGCTGAAGCGACGTTGACAATTTTCGCATTGATAAGCTACGATTAGACGTTAGTTTCTCCTATCTGTCGATACAGAGCGTAAAATGGCAATCAAACGAACCTTTCTGTCCGGTATGGACAAGCATATGCTAAATGGGGAAATTTCTACGTTGAATACAGCTACTCAATTTACTTTTCGTGATGTGAATATTACCTTTCTTAGAGTACATGGACTGGATAGGAAAGGATCTGCTCAGCATAGGAGTCGCGAAGATTAATGAAGGTCGGTGGAAACGTACCGATCGAAGCTTTTGTGGCACATATGACAGGCATGTTTTCTTCCGTCTTTCTTGCGGCCGGAGCCACTTTGCTCATTTGTAGGAGGAAGCGGTATAGTAGCATAAATATCAGGTAGTTTTGGCCCTTCGTTTTCAGGAACCGTATTGGCAGTGACTTCGGGTTGAATAATTGGGGTAGTAGAATGTTGATACTGAGGTAGAATAGCCATAGTACTACTTGAAGTTGTTGGCTCTATGTGGGTCAAATGCGAAGAGTTGGTCGATGGTTCCACAAAGTGTGAACCGGGCCAGCTTTTATCGACGAACGAGTTGGCACTGCTAGAAGTGCTTGCGACGGGCGCATCAAAATGAGGAGCTGCGTCAAATCCGTAGTTGAACACGAGTCCCGATGTCCATTCTGACGAGGCAAAAGAATTTCTAGAGAGGGATGCCATGGGTACCATTGAGCTCATCATGGCTCGAGAGGGTGCTTGAACTCGCAGGCCTGTGACTGTGGCGTTTTGTATAGTGGCCTGGTGATCATAACGGCCATATGAAGTTGACGATCCAAGCGAGAAGTCGTTCGTGAGGGGGTAGACAGAGGCCGCACCTGAGCCGACAACATCGTCACTCATAATAGGCGCACCCATTTGAAGTCTTTCCATACTAGAGCTAGCATGGGCAGTTGGGATGCGGTAGTAGGATGACGATGATGATGGCCCGGAGCTGTGTGGGTGTGCGTATGAATAGCCAGAGTAGGGATCCATCGAGCCCAGGAGAAACGAAGTACGCCAGCGCAAGGTTTACAAGAGACGATACTACTCGGAGGGAAGCTTCCGTGCGAGAGGGGGACCTGCAGGGTAGTATATATGTATCATCGGATATGTTTTGTCAATAAGTTGGATGGGATCTGGAAGGGGCGGGCTCACCGGACCACGATGTTCCTGAGATAGCTGTTGCGGGAACGTAAACCGAGACGCGGGAAGTAATGAGCAAGTTTCGTTGAATGAGAGTCGGGAACTGTGTACGAAGCGAGGGGTTGAATTGTGCTGTGCAAGCGTCAGGACAATGCCTGAGGTACGAAGGTATAATAAGGTAAGGTGGGGACTGGTGTACGTATGGCATAAGGAGTCAGCCAAGGACGATAGAGTGGTTTGAGGTGTCACTCTCTTGAGCGTGTCGATCTAGCAGAGATTCGGATTACGCGTAAGCCCCATCAAGACCAGGCCCTACAATGATATCGCTGCACGAATAGAGTTTGCGATTCTCATCGTATCCTCAGCGTACGCAGCACGCGGCAAGCTGTCATCGCGCAGAACAGAGAAAAAAGCCGTGTAATGCTGGTGCGGACATAGATGCGCCGGCATGGGCTTATCCATCGTAAATGGAGACGGACTTGTCAACATGTTCCCCAAAATAGCTAAACTCACCCACCAGTGCCAATCCGGTTTAATCTTTGGAAACCCTCGTGGTTCAAACACTTCGCCAGCGGCTGTCAGACATATATTTGGCCGTCTGTGGTCACGCACCTTTCTATCGCTTCCGCCGAATCTGACTGCCTTTTGGCAGGTCGTACTTCGGTGGATCTCATCTGGTGACCGTGTTGCACCGTCGGTGCGCAGGAAGTCCAACATTGACCCGGGATTGATGGCGTGTTGCTTTGCAGCAAAGAGGAACTTCCCAGAGACAGACACACCGCCGGAAGCACTGCGGTCGCTTGGGAAGAGTCAGGCCCGGTCGCTTGACAGCATGTTGAACCTTGTTCAACTCGTACCTACGACGATCATCCGGCGAGAAGAGGCGTGCCCACAGAATCCTCAACCCTGCAGTTTTCATACGTAAAGTAAAGAGGAGCGTGGGGCGGCAGCCGCATGCACTAAGACTAAGTAGACAGTTTGAACTGCAGTTAGACGATGCTCTGAAAGACTCGCCCCTTACCATCGGCCGAAAACAAAAATACTATATGGAGTGTAGAGGCAGTTCCCATCATGTCATGCGAGGGTTTGGCAGTTGTAGAATGGTTGTGGTGTATTTACCCTGCACCAAGCTAGGCCAATCCTAACCCCAAGGTTTCGACAAACCTAACCAACATGTTTTGGTTAGTAAAATGATCCCTTCCCCCGTTAATCTCGGATGATAGTTACGTACCGACTCACCCACTCAGTGGCGCTCTGTAGGACCGGTAGACATATTCTAAGGATCTGCGGCCTGTCAACGCCTTGACGACGAGCATTGTACTTCTTCGATATTGCACTAAGGACACGATTTTTGCTTCCTTGTCGTCTTCCTTTCTTCTTCCAGAATATCTTAGTGAAAAAGGTTACATGTAATCTTGATAATTGTAAGGCTCGAGAAGTCTAGGATGCTTGATGCATCTATCAGAGGCTCGGACGGGTCATGATAGGATATGGTTTGAGTTTGACGAGATACTTGGGTCAGAAGCACATCGCTGCCACATATCCGCAACGTCCCGAAAGCGTGTGAGGACGATTCTGTGTTTTTGAGAGTTCGTACTAGGACATTCTATCGGAATGCCGTAAGGATACCGCCGCAGGGAAGGTGATTGTGGCTGGAGCCTCCGCGGTCAAGGTCAGCGTTCCGCGTGGTCTTTAGGCGATGATCGATCAATATTTGCACATGTTTGTTTCTAAAGCTATTACCAAACTGGTATCCAGTTCCATGCACTGGGGCCCATGTTCTTCAGCTTCAACGGCCACGCTACATGTTTCTAGAAGCACTGTCCTTGTAACTACGACCCCAACGACGACGACAACCATAATGCCGCTAACTGCAGCTCAGAACACTGATATCTCTGCGATTCTGTCGCTTCTGCTGACCACAACAAACCAGCGTAAGCGCCGCATTTGCGAAATATTTCTTGAATTGGTAGACAAGGAAACTTATCCTGAATACTATGAGGTAAGTTGACCGAATCTTGATTGCCTCTCCCAATTACATGTTAATGAAACACCAAGCTTCTCTCCTTCTCTCTCGTATGGCGTAGGTCATCCCTGAACCGAGATGTCTCAATGGCGTCAAGCGCAACTTGCAACAGGGCAAGTACAATGACCCTCTTGACGCGTATGAAGACTTGAATCTCGTGTTTTTGAACGCAATGTACTACAATGAAGAATCTAGTACCATTTCGAGGGATGCCAAAACACTTAAAGTGCGTCAACTTGCCTTTCATTTATTTCACGTCCGCGAAGTTTCGAAGTCTGATATATTAACCTTTGTATCCTCATGGTGGCTCTAAATTGTAATTGCTACGTCTATTGTTGTCTATATCTAGACAATGCTCGACCGCGAGTGGAAGGCGCGACCCGGTCTACCTAACCCTCGGTCATCTCCTCCGCCCTCTTCAGCTCAGAAACGACACGCCCCAGCAGTTCCGCCGCAAACTGACACGCCCCAACAACAACAGCAACAAAGACAGGAACAAAGCTCACCGGCGGACCAAGGTGACACGCCCGACGATATGGAAATTGATATTGGGGGGACACCTGAGCCAGATCTGACCCCTCAAGAGACGGTTCGAGATGCGGAGAGCGATGAGATTGTCAAGAAGTTGGAGAGGGTGGCACCCAAATGGGATGGGTTGGCTGATGTTGGATGGGCGGAGCATCTTACGCCGGTATGTGCTTTTGTGTTTCAGAGTATGAATGATGTGGTTTTGACTTGTGGCCTCGTGTTTCGAAGGAAAAACAAACTGACATCGTCAGAGCTATTATCGAGTATCAAGATGCAAGGTAAGCTTGTTGATGGAATGGTATCGATACATGTGGAAATTGACACTCTGGCCAGTGGGCTACGGCTAGCTATGTCCTTGGAGTCTCTCCCGGAAGAGACAAACAAACCCGAAATCCCATTCGTGGTAAGTGCCCGACTCCGAATTCCCCATGTATGCGTGACTCTAACTCCAATTTAGACACCCTTGTCGATACCTATCATCGAGGTAAGCAACACATCTTCTCAAATTCTCTCTGACATGTAATTTATCTCTCTACGTAGAACAAAGCTCGTAACAATGGCTACAACTCTTCAGAAGCCTTCGACCAAGACATGACCAATCTCTTTCTCAAAGCCCGTCGAAGTTACGAACCCACCTCGATTCCATATGGTCACGTCCTTACTCTCCAGGCAAGTCTCATCTCACCAACTCCGCTCAGACAAACCCTAACATTGCTTCATGTCCCAATAGCGACTCTACCAAGCCCTAACCTCACCTACCCCGCCGCTCGGCCCTCCATACGTCTCATCCACATACTTCTCCCCTCTTCCTGCCGGTCCAGGACGAATCAAACCCCTAAAGACTCCTGATGCGGAGGGCGTCGCAGGCGTTACTGTATTCAGATGTCCGACTAAGGACAGGACGTTCGTCGAGGAAGTGACGTATAAGGGCTGGTCAATCAAATTGGCCGATTGGGTCCATTTGATGAACCCAGACGATGCGAGAAGACCGATCATTGCACAAGTGTGTAAATGTTGGATCTCAGACGAGCCGTAAATACACCCTTCCTCTTCAACGCAAGTATCAACTAACGGATTGATCATTTATATTTTATTTATTAGAGCAAAGAAGGATCGACAGGGCATCACTGTCTGCTGGTACTACCGCCCGGAGCAAACCTTCCACCCCTCCGACCGCTCCTTCTGGGAAAATGAGACCTTCAAAACAAGCCACTTCGCAGACCACCTCCTCCCCGACCTCGTCGAGAAGATCACCGTCCAGTTCACCACCCGCCACGTTCGCGGTCGCCCCAAGGCCCCGTTCTGGTACCCGGGCTGGCCGCTGTATGTGTGCGATTCGAGGTACAACGACGGGGAGCGTGCGTTTGTGAGGATCAAGAACTGGGCATCGTGTGTCCCCGAGGAGGTGAGGAAGAACACAGAGTGGATGCCCATTGAGCCCTTTGAGAGACATGTGTGGCCGAGGAGGGTCCCCGGCCCGTTTTTTGTGGCCGATGGGGAGGATAGGAAGAGGAAGATGGAGGCGTTGGGCAGTGTTCCTGGGGGGGTTGGTGAACAGGTCGAGAAGGAGAAGGGGGAGGAGAAAGTGGAAGCTGGGACGGCGAGGAAGAGACCCAAGAGGAACGCTGCTTCGAGTACTCCTGCCCCGACGGCGGTGACCGTTGCTGTGGCGAAAACTCAAGTGCAGGCACAGCCGTACACACCCCCGAACCAAGCTCAAGCCCAGACTCCGGCTCCAGCTCAAGCCCAATATGCATACACCGCGCAGCAGCAACAGTACATGATGCAACATAGGGTCCAAGACCGATCACTCACAACCGGTGCTGGGTTGACTGCCTATGCGAGTACGATGGTCACCGAGAAGTTGCCTCCTGAAACCAGTACGTTCCTTGAATCTCAACCGATGAAGAAACGATATTGATTTAATTTTTTAGCACGGTTCTTCCAACGTGACCCTGTGACGCACGAAGTCCTATGGTTCGCCGCACCCCCGGTCGACATGCCCAAACCCAGCGTGCCGAAATATAGTCTCGCGTACCTGCACCATCTTGCAAAGAAACGCACACGAGACGAGTTTCGGTCCGAGACGGATGGGATGGATGTCGAGGATGAGAGCGAGGATATGCAGAATGGGAGGCCAGAGGAGAGGGTCGAGATGACAGCGACAGAGAGATTGGCATCAGTCATGGTTGATTATCCTCGGGTTTAGGGAGCCATTGTAATCTTTGTACCATAGACGAGATTTTGATGGCCGATGTTGTGCTGCATTAATGCACACAAGCAAACGCATGATATTCAGATTCTGACCGTGCCTAAAGAAAACGACTTGCGAAGCAATGTGCATGAGACAAGTATCGGTCTGACACGGATGGATGTAGACGGGGATAAGAGTGAGTATATGCAGAGGTCAGAGGGTTGGGATGACGGCGACCAAGAAGTTGGCAGTAGTAATGGTCGATTATCCTCAGCTTAGGGACGTGTTATAGGGCTGTAGGACTTGTAATTCTTGTATCCTAGACGAGATTTTAGCGGCCGATGTTGTGTTGCATGGACACATGCAAGTAAATGCGTGGGATGATAACGTTCTATGTTCGAAAGACTGTGTCTAGAAAACGACTTGCAAAGAAATGAGCACGAGATGAGGTTCAGTCTAACACAGATATGATGAATGTAGACGGGGATATTAGCGAGGATATGCAGAATAGGGAGGTCAGAGAAGATTGACTTGATAGCAACAGAGAGATTAGCAGCAGTCATGGTCGATTATCCTCGGATTTAGGGAGGCGTTGTATGACTCGAGTTTTGCGCTGTAATCTTAATACCACAGACGAGATTTTAAATAATGGCTGATATTGTGTTGAAT
>JASBNA010000167.1:0-15724 GCA_038087015.1 Cerrena zonata | reverse complement strand
TTACTTTGAAGACAAAGAGCACCGAAAAATTAATTTGGACTTGCGGTAAGTTATTACCAAACTCACAGAAAAAGTTTGGTTTTACTGAATTTGCCGGTACCTTGAATAAGATAACCGAATTAGAAAAAGACCAATTAGCACCTACCGACTCCAGATTGAGACCGGATATGAAAGCATACGAAGGAGGTGACTTATCGACTGCAGAAAGAGTGAAGAATGAGTTGGAAGAAGATCAACGTCAACGTAGAAAAGTTATGGAAAATGAGGGTAAAGAGCATGAAGTTAAATTTTTCCATCATGTCGGTGATGGCGGTCCTGATTCTGGTGAATGGGTATATAATTCAGGCGAAAAGAGTTACTGGAATAGAAGAAAGAATCAAGATTGGGACGATCTACTTAAATTATGGTAAACATAAATACTAAGCAATAACTAAATAAATAAAAAATATATTATATACATATTACTATTATAGTTTAAGGTTTAACCTTTCCTCGGAGTTACTTCGAGAAGGAATATCGACTATTTCAGAGGGATCATCTAAAGCCCCCGTAGCTAACCCAATTTCAGTATTCATAGTGCCACCAGCAAACCCACCACCTGGTGAATTTATGAAGCCGAAACCATTCTTATTTTTGAATAATAGGAATTGAACTTGTTTTCTCAAGCTATTTATTAAGACTCTTTGTAAATTTAATTCATCTTTCATCATAAAATTATCATTAACAAGACCATTCAATATATTTTGACGATCATTCAGTGAGGAATTCTCCCTATCTATGAAAGGAACTACTCTTTCATCTAATTCATTCTTCAACCGTTCCAACTCGTAATTGATATGTAGATATTTATCATTCAAGGAAGATGACCTTATATCATCATTCCAATCAGTGGTAAACCTATTGATTTCTTCTATAGGCTCACTGTAGCCTAAATTTGTGATTTTCCCTTGAATAGTGGAGTCCAATATTTTATTAATCTGTTTCTGTAGAAAAGACGTTTCCGTTGTTAAGCTGTCTATTTTTTCATTCATATCATTCCAGTGGGGTAAAATTTGATACAATTGACACTTATTACTTTGTAAATGTATTTCCAAAGCTGTATCGTTATTTCCAACCCATTGGCATCCTATGCTTTCTGCTGGACAGGTTATCTTGCCCGTTTTCAAACAATTTTCTTTGTGTTTATCCATATTTTTTTGTAGAATCATATCATTCGAACACAACTCACAAGTTTGATAATTGAATAAGCAATGATGGTTTAGATGATCTTCTTCACTGATTTTGGTTACTTTTGCGCTGCAAAACTGACATTGGTATAGCTTATGGATACATTCATTATTTGTCTTTGCTTCTAAGCTCCTATCATCTTGTGAAACCAAAAATCTTCTTTCGACTACCATGCTACAAGAATCTTCTTTCTCTTCAAGTCCGGTTTCATCTGTTGTTTCGTTTGTACTCACAGCATTATTTCGAATACCACCACAGCGAACCCCTGTGAATCCACATTCACTAACGACGTGACGTTCAATCTCCCAACGACAACCAGTCCATTCACAACCTCTTTCGTAATTCAAACACATTACTCGCAAGTCGTCAATTAGGTTCGATATAATCAAAGGCGTAGGAAATAGATCGTTTATATTAGTCGAGTCCAAAGGTGTTCTATCCAAGGGACAGCATCCCTTCAAGCTATGTGATTCACTTTCATGAGTTTGCCTTATGTTCTCTTTAGACATCTTGAAACATTCCAAAATACATTCTTTACAAAAAGTATGGCCACAGATGGTTGTAAACGGATTGATAAAAGGCTGTTGACATATAGGACAGTTAAGGTGTTCTGTAGGAGATTTGTAAGTCACATTTCGGTAATCTGGTTTATCATCTGAATCAATTAAGTTGAAACTTGTGGAGTAGTTCTTTATTGTAAGTTTATCGTCATACTCCACAACTAAGTTCTTCATTTCATCACTTCCCATTTCTAAACCAAAATCTTCCGCTATTTTGAGTCGAGACATCTCAACTTCGACCCCATGGGTAGCGTTTTCTTCCATGTTGGCCTTTGAATCTTTTAATTCAACTGTTCTTCACTGAACCCCAACTCTTTATCAATAGTTAGTCTCCATTATTTATGGTTATGGCACGCACTCCCCGCTAAAAAATCGACAAAAAAGAAAGGTCTTACCCGGATTCGAACCGGGGTTGTTCGGATCAAAACCGAAAGTGATAACCACTACACTATAAAACCCTTTCTATAACCAAAATTTGTTTGGGTAAAAGATCCAGACAAATGATTCAGCTATGAAAAATTTAAAATATACGTGAAAAAAAAAAACCTTTTAAAATCAACGAGTTTTCGTAACTAGTGGCATTCCACTGTTGCCGCTTTTTAAAATTATATATGTAGTAACTGTTAATTTGTTTTGAGGAACATTTTTTTATTTTTTTTTTATTTATCTATTTGTAAAGATCAGAAGATATATAGAGCTGAATACGAGGAAGACTTAGATAAACCTAAAACGTCGTGTTGATTTTATATTTGAAACGTAATTTAGAGAAAATTCGATAAATTTAGAACTTTCCGATGATGTTAAAAGCTGGGTCGACTAACTCGACTAGTCCATAACCAAACTAGGTTATCCAGTATACTTAAGACAATGATTTAACGCTTTCTGCTACTGGCTTTCATCCTTATTGGCTTTTCAAGCATTTTTAAGTGGGATCTTTGTTTGAACTTTTCCCTAACCCTTATATATTGGATAAGTGTATAAGTAATTATCATGAAATACTGGCCAAAAACGAATACTCGAAATATTGAGGTCTGGTTGCGTTTAGAAACATATTACTTACACAAATTAACGATTCCCATCACTTTTTATATTGTGAAATTAGATAGAAAGATGAAAAACACACTTCTGAGGCTAGGCAAATATGTTGATATCAACGTTAAAAGATTTTGAAAACATTTTTCGCAGCCAAAGACTCATAATTCATGTTAGACATCCACAATGACATTTATCAATTGAGGGACTGTGCCCTGTTATCTCTCTTACAAGGACGTATCATTCTAAACTTGTCGGTAAATTAATAGAACCCATCACTCTGAGCACATACATGAATTTATATAAATTATAAAAGTAGAGGTCACAAGAAGGGCACGGCAGCTCCATCACCCCTTAGGTCGGAACCACCAGAATGTAATAATTTACCAGATTTTGATTCATTTTTTATAATTTGGGCTCTGCCAAAAGTAGATCGTTCATATCCACTAATGACCTCTGTAGAATGACCTAGTTTTTGCAAATCCTGAATTACATCTTCTGGTATACCATCTTCAAGTTGCACTACAGTGACCTCTGTGGATGCCGGACCACCACCACCACGGCCGGTGTCGGTTCCCAGTTCTGAAGGACGAAGAGAGAAACGAGGACTATCAATTGACTGTTGAGGATTGAGCTGAAACAAAGTTAAGTTCAAAAAATGAATTACATGACCAACTGGTTGAATAAATCCACCCATATTACCATAACTTGCAAAAAAGTCGTTTTCCAAATTGGTGATAAAGCCCGGAATAATCGTGTGATACGGCCTCTTACCACCCTCAAGGCAGTTGTTCAATCCCGAAGTTAAGTTAAAGTTAGCTCCACGGTTGGTCAAGCAAAATCCGAAATCATCAACAAGGATACCAGATCCAAATCCGTAATAAACAGAATTGATGAAGGAACAAGCATTACCCTCAGAATCGGTGACTGATATATAAACTGTGTTAGAGCGGTGATGATGGCCTGGCAAAGGACTTTCAACAGTAGCCAAATCCAAGGCTTTATTGGGATTGAATAGTTTCGCTCTTCTTTGAAGATTATCTGAAGACAAAATTTCTTCCACAGGTACTTCATCAAAATTTGGATCACCAATGATTTCATCAGCGTCTTTGAAGGCGATTTTCAAAGTCTCGATTAAAAGATGTAAATACTCAGAAGAATTATGCTTTAAAGTTGATAAATCTATTTTCCCCAAGTTATTGAGTTCTCTTATTATTCCTAGGGCTATGAGTACAACTAAACCTTGACCGTTTGGAGGTATTTCCCAAACTTTATAATCACCGAACTCAATAGAAATAGGCTCAACAAAAGTTGATTCGTGCTTAATTAAATCTTCTTTCGTGAGCTTATGATGTTTTGCATCAGTGGTTTTAATAATTGCGTCAGCTATTGGGCCTTCATAAAAAGCTTTTTTACCATTTTTTGCAATTAGCCTAAGTGCATCAGCCAAAGGCTTATTATCAATGAAATCTCCTTCCTTTGGTGCTTCACCATTCAACAAAAGGGGATTTTGCAAAGGATCAACCTTTGGATTTTGAGATATAAGCTTTTTCTCACATTTATTCCAAAGATCAGAAGATATTTCATGAACCCCAAAGCCATCGTTAGCCAAATCAATGGCCGGCTGTAAGATTTGTTCAAAAGACACCTTGCCGGACCCCCATTTCTCAAAAGAATCTTGCCATGCTGCAATGGCACCAGGAACCGTAATGGAGAGAACCGATTGATTGGGAATTCTTTTCAAAGAATTACCATTATTCTCAAGATCGAAAACATCTTGTATAGTCAATTTTGCAGCAGCTCTTCCACAACCATTGATCCCTTCCACTTTTTTAGAATCTCTCAGCTGATATAATACAAAACAATCTCCTCCAATCCCAGTGGAAGTAGGCTCAACCACACATAAAGCAGCACTAACGGCAATCGAGGCTTCAAGAGCATTTCCTCCAAGTGATAATATTTTAATCCCGGCAGCACTGGCCAATGGCTGACTCGACGCAACTATCCCCTTGGTAGAGTAAACTGTGGATCTCCTCGAGTTGAACTTCAAGAAATTGTCACTCATGTTCTGAAGTAGGAGTAAGCAGTAGTTGGTTTTCGGAGACACGGAACCTATTAAAAGAGCAAATCACAACTATTTATACGATTGAAAACCTGCAAAGTCTCAATCCTTTGGCAAATGGGAAAGAATAGCAGAGCTCGAGGTTTCGTATTTCAAAATTGATAAGATTGTCAAGACGGAATTCATCAACAATCTTTCCTAATGTGGATGCCAGAAACGCCATACTTTCAAATTTAACCCAATCACCCTTTAAACAATAGTCAAACAACCAACAGACAAGAGGTATCTTAAACCGGTAAACCGTCTTCTGAGGACATAGAAGCTGTCAACGTTGTTGCTTGATTTGGTCCCATTTGGTCCCATTGACTGACAGAAAAAACCCATACACCAACTGTATTTTGGGACGCGTCCGATTATCAAAAGGCTTCAAAAGTGAATCAAGAGAAAGGTACTTGAAGAATCAACAGGCCATGTCACGTCGAAGACCCAGAGGCTCTCGGATAGTTTACGGTAACGAGGACGAGGAGGAGTTTGGGACCCAGCAATCGCCAGGGGGCAATGAAGCGTACGGCAGCGAGCACGAAGAGGGAGTCGAAGAAGGCTCTAATGCTCAGTATAGAACAGATAGCGTTATTGGAGTAGTAAGGATGATTATATCACGGCATAGCAAGTACCAGATGGTGCGAAGGGAGCATATAAACCAAGCCATCAACCAGGTTCTGGGAGAAAATGGACGAGAAGACGGGCATAGATCAAATAGAGGACCCGGATACAATAAGTTGGTATTAGATGAGGCCAAACAGGATATGAAGGAGATATTCGGTATGGATTTAGTTCACTTACCTACGTTGAAGGGAGATAGTGGAGAGGAAGAACCAAATAAAAGAAGAAAAACGAATAATGACGGTAAGACCAAAATCAGTACCAGATCTAATGGGAGTATGGGATTAGTGAGTTGTTTAACCCCCAAGGCAAAACAAGTTTTGAAGAGATTGTACGCTGGTGATTTGAGCAGCGAAGTTGATAATGAAAGAAATACCAACGATGCACAATTCTACTTACCGAAATACTATAAGCTGAACACTCCTTCAAGCAATATGGAATTGATCAAAATGGGGATAATTCTATTGATCATTGGAATACTTATCATACAAGAGAATCATATTAACGAGCAAGATTTGGTAAAGATATTGAAAAAATTTGGAATCAGTGATAATCTAAATCATAAAATCCCCAATCTCAACATGAACTTGACCGAGTTTATCAATGAGTTAATCAGAAAAGACTATATAATACGATCGACCCCCAGGAGCAAACAGACTGAAACGACTAATGGTAGTTTCAGTCTTGGGGTCAGAACGTTCATGGAATTAGACCCCAAGTCCATCTTTGAAATCATCAAAGACATTTACGGAGACAACTTTGATCTAGACACCAAGAGGAAAACAGTGGTGACCATCGAAAGAACCTACGGAGAGTCCATCCAGTTCCAAGACGAAGCAGAAGAAGATGGTCAAGAAGAAGATGGTCAAGAAGAAGCAGAAGGTCAAGAAGAAGGTCAAGAAGGTCAAGAAGAAGGTCAAGAAGGTCAAGAAGAAGGTCAAGCAGAAACTCAAGAAGGCTCAAGATAGATCAACAAGGCAGAAACCGGCCAAATCAGTGGGCGTGATGGCCGCACATGTTAACGATACATCAGCCTGTGAATCTGAACAGTGGGGGGTGGAGCCTATCTCAGCAGAGATCATATGAGATAAACATCTTTTCCTTGTGAAAAATTTGACATCTCCGAAGGTGGAATACGCTCACCTTGTGATTTTCACTGCAAAACAGCAGCTTCGCTCACATAATTTAAATAGCAGCCGTCTAATACATCTTCTTACCATCGTAGATACTTCCCCCCAAGTCTGTAAGCCAGCAAGTAGTTGATTTAACCTGGAAAACTGGAAAACCACTGGATTAAAGACTGTCAAAACGGAACCAAAAGAAAAAAAAGAAGACACGGAAAAAAAAACACTCGTTCCGCTGAAGAAATTATACGCTCATAAAAATCTATACGATCTGAGAGTTTCTTCCAGAACTAGTACTACTTTCTTTTTACTGAATTGATATCAAGGGACTAGTTTTATAGCCTAGCTTATTTGGAGAGGACCGGGCATCAGGACAACATACTGCTCTAGATAATTAGTTGAACATTTTATTGAGAGCACAAGGTACGAATCAATATGGCTTTGGATACTTTAGATTTTACAGTAATGATTGCCATTGCGGTGGCAATGATTGCATATTTTGCAAAGAATAAGATATTTGGTGGCGATGGAACTTCTGCCGGGTTTACTGCCAGTGTTGGAGGAGAGACATCTAGAAATTTGGTTGAAACATTGCAAAAAAATGGAAAGAATACCATTGTATTCTTTGGATCTCAAACCGGTACCGCGGAGGATTATGCTTCTAAATTAGCTAAAGAACTTAGTTCTAAGTTTAATTTGAAAGTGTTGATTGCAGACTTGGCTGATTATGATTATGAACATTTTGCTGATGTCGGTGATGATATTTTGGTGTTTTTTTTGGCTGCCACTTACGGTGAAGGTGAACCAACTGATAATGCAGTTGATTTCTTTGAATTTATAGATAATGAAGCAGATAACTTGTCTTCTTTAAGATACTCGGTTTTTGGTTTAGGTAATTCTACTTATGAATTCTATAACGCCATGGGTAAAAAAATCAATACTAGATTAGAAGAATTAGGTGCTGAAAGATTTGCTGAATATGGTGAAGGTGATGATGGTAATGGGACTATGGATGAAGATTTCTTAGCTTGGAAAGATACTGTTTTTGAATCTTTGAAGAATAATTTAAATTTCGAAGAACATGAAGCAGTTTATCAACCAAATATTGAATTAACGGAAATTGAAGAAATGCCCCTTGATGATCCTCATGTTTCTAATGGTGAACCAAGTAAAGCTTATGTTACCAAAACTAATACCGATTTAACTAGGGGTCCTTTTGATCATTCTCACCCTTATATTTCTAAGATCACTCACACTAAAGAATTATTCGAATCAAAAGATAGATCTTGTGTTCATGCTGAATTCGATTTATCAAATACTAATTTAAGATATTCTACCGGGGATCATATCGCTATTTGGCCAAGTAATGCAAATGAAAATGTTGATTATTTCATAAAAGCTTTTGGTTTGGAAAATAAAGTTGATGTTGTTTTTGAATTGAAAGCTTTGGATACTACCATTACCATTCCTTTCTATACTCCGATTACTTATAGTGCTGTCATTAGACATCATTTGGAAATCTCGGGTTCAATCTCAAGACAATTTTTATCTTCAATCGCCCAATTTGCTCCTGATGAAGAAACTAAAAAACGTACTTTGGAAATTAGTGGTGATAAAGCTTTATTTGCTGAAAAAATTCATGATAATTATTTTAATATTGCTAATGCCTTATTATATTTATCCAATGGTCAACCTTGGTCAAATGTTCCATTTGAGTTCCTTATTGAATCAGTTCCTCACTTACAATCTCGTTATTACTCAATTTCTTCGTCCTCTTTATCAGAAAAGACAAGTGTTCATATCACTGCTGTTGTTGAAGCAGAAAAACATGGTGACCAATTGGTTACTGGTGTGGTCACCAACTTATTGAAAGATATCGAAATCAATCAAAATAAATCATCTGAAAAACCAATTGTTACTTATGATTTAAATGGTCCAAGAAAATTATTCTCAAATTATAAATTACCTGTTCATATTAGAAGATCAACTTTTAAATTACCAAGTAATCCAAGTACTCCAGTTATCTTGATTGGTCCAGGTACTGGTATTGCTCCAATGAGAGGTTTTGTTAGGGAACGTGTTGCTTTAAAGAAGAATAATGATGCCAAAGTTGGTAAAACATTATTATTTTATGGGTGTAGAAATGAAAATGAAGATTTCCTTTACAAAAATGAATGGCCAGAATATGCTAAAGTTTTAGGTGAATCATTTGAATTTGAAGTTGCATTCTCTAGAGCAAACCCAGCTAAAAAAGTTTATGTTCAACATAAACTTTTAGAAAAATCTCAACAAATTAATAAATTATTAGAAGATGGTGCATATATCTATGTTTGTGGTGATGCTTCCAAAATGGCCAGAGATGTTCAAAACACTTTATCTAATATCATTTCTGCTGAACGTAGTGTTAGTGAAGAAAGAGGTCATGAAATTATTAGATCTTACAAGGTTCAAAATAGATATCAAGAAGATGTTTGGTAAACTGTATAAATTCTATTAATTATTTCAAAAAAAATTGTTCGTTAAGAGTTTGTTTAATAAATAAAATAATATATCTATATACAATTTAGTAAATAACAAATATTTAACTAAACCTAATGTAAGTCGTGAAGAATTTTACAAAATAAAGATTGGAAAAAGTCAAATATATTATTAAATGCTAAAGAGATCAGATTCAAAAAGAATTAATCACATATTTAAAATAAATGAATACGAGAAGGTCGAGGAAAAAAATCATATATATTATTAAAAATTTATGAAACGAATTAAAAAATTGATGATAAATGAAGGAGTATGACAAGTCGAAAGGAATGGGTAAAGGTAATGCTTGTTAGGATTATGTTTCCAAATTATCAACTGAGTTATCACGTTTGATACAGTATCTCCAATTTGGATTTGAAGAGTTATAAATACTTTGTAATTTTTCTTCAATATCTAACCAATGCTTATATTTTAATTTTGATTTTAAATCCAAATCATAAATATTGCAGGTTAATAAGAATTTACCATAATTTTCAATGGTGATTAAATTATTAATATTATTTTGACTATTATGAATATTATTATATTTATCGTATTTTTCAAATTTTATGAATAAACCGACATCTCTTAAAGTCATAACCAAAGATAAATTTTGAGAAACATCATCGATTGAAGTTAAATTTTTAATTAAATCATTTTTATTATTAATTCTTTGATATTCTTTTAATCTTTGGAAAACACTATTTGGATTACTTAAAAATATTTTAAATAATTGTTTAAGTGGTATTCTATTAATTTCTTCAATTGTAGTTAATAATTCTTTTGGAATTACTGAAAAAATATCTTCTAAACCTTCATCTATTGTTTCTGGATAAAGTAAATCAAGTGGACAAAAATGTCTTGAATAACCTTTTAAAATATTCAACAGACAAGTTCGACAATAATTTGAAGAAGTATTATCATATAACCATTTTGGTTTTATTTCAAAAATTACCAGATCAATTTTATTATTTGTTGAGAAATCTTTTAATGAACTTACATCATTAATTATATTATTACGATCATCATTAACAATATTTCGATGGGGGTGATTAGGAGAATCTGGTTGTTTTGTACTGGTAGGGTAATTATTATTTGTTGTCAGACTATTATTCAAATCATTAGTGGGAATTGTATCGTTAGAATCATTTTGATCAAGTTTATGACCATTTATATTATTTTGAGTATATTCATTTTGGAATTGATCATCATAATTAAAAGGATTATTATTACCAATATAAAGATGACAATTTTTCGATAAGAATTGTTTTGTATAATTCCCATCTAAGATATTTGGAATTAATAAACCATATCTTTCCTTTAACATGAGTTGATTACCATGATTATCTAGTTGATTAACAAAATCGGTGGTTAATACAATTAATTGAATATCAATGATTTGTTGAGGAAATAAATGTTTACATCTTAACTCGATGAAATCATATAATTCACACGTCGAGATGTATTGATCGTCTTCTTTCAATAGACGAACTCTTAATAGTTTATGCCTTAAATAATCATTATTCCCAGTATATTTGAATAAAATATTCGCATTACCCTTGGCAAAGTAGATCCAGTCATTTGGTGAAGTAATTTTTGAAATTTCCATTTTAATGCTTGATTCATATATGACTTGGAATAAATAGAAAAAAGAACAACAATGAAATAAAGATTGTATCTTATTATTAATGATCAAGGTAAGGAT
Source organism: Cerrena zonata (assembly GCA_038087015.1). Classification (NCBI taxonomy): domain Eukaryota; kingdom Fungi; phylum Basidiomycota; class Agaricomycetes; order Polyporales; family Cerrenaceae; genus Cerrena; species Cerrena zonata. The sequence continues at coordinate 4,834 of JASBNA010000167.1, read as the reverse complement.
CAAAATGTTCTTTAAAAAATAATAAGACAAGGGCAAAAAAAATAAATGCTTTGTGAAAAAGGCAACTCTTTGGAAGAAATGAAAATTAATAAATAAGGTCAAGGCTATTTTATTGATCTAACACTCCCCCAAACCAGATGATAAATGTCAACTTTCAACTTTTTCTAGTGACTTTGAAACAAAACAGCAATAACAACAAGTAAATGGTTATAACAAGTGATTCAATTGATCTTAAGCTGATAGAAATGGCAGTATATTACAGATTAAATCAAAGGAATACCCAAAAGGACCAAATAAAAAAAATTTTATTTTTTTACTGAGTTTTTTTTGTTTGTTTGTCCGCTGCTTCTCTTTTTTTATTTTTTTTTTTTGTTTTCTGAGTTTTTCTTTTTGTTTTCTGAGTTTTTTTTGTTTTCTGAGTGTTTTTTTCGTTTTCTGAGTGTTTTTTTCGTTTTCTAGGAATTTTTTTTTGGTTTCTGGGAGTTTTTTTTGGTTTCTGGGAGTTTTTTTGTATTAACTCAGTAGGCAATTGAACTTTGTATTAGTATTCACTCAGGCAATTGAGTAAAGTAGAATGTACAAAGACCAGCTTTGGAGTGGGAACCACGAATAACCGAACAAACAAGCGAAAATGGTGGGTAAAGATGGGAAACAAAAGGATACAAGGGCGGATGTAAGTGAAATGGGAATTGCAGACCTCAGCACAAGAGCGTTAGTTATGTTTTCAATCAGAAATTTCCACAGCAGTAAAACCGGCGGCCAAATCAATCACTAGCAGCAAATCAATCACTAGCAGCAAATCAATCACAAGAGTCGATCACTAGCAGAAAATCAATCAGGAACTGGGAACAAGCACCAAGCGCCTAACAATCGAAATGGTCAAGACACCCTTGATCGTGAATGACAACCTAGCCCAGTTTCCAGGTTTTAACTCTCCAGGGGTCGGCGCCTAAACTAACAATGGAGCGAGCACCAGTACACACCTATACTATGGAATTGGTAGCGGGACTGCACTCGCTGGCTCAATGACGATGACTGAGCTGATGATTACCTCGATCAATGGGGTCTTTCTAGATTACCGCCGTTGATTGGGAAAAGAAAAGAAGTGGGTGTTTTTCAAAATGCAAAAAATGTTGCAACCGCCGACTCCAGAAAAGGGAAACGGGGAGGGACACGACCTCTCTTGGATTTGTACTGACTTTATTGAAGTATTGTATTGAAGTATTGAATATTGACTTGTATTGAAGCATTGAAGCATTGAAGCATTGATGTTGAAGCATTGAAGCATTAAAACATTGAAGTTGAAGTATATTGAAGTGTATTTGTATTGAATATTGTATTCTATTTAATATTGTATTCTATTGGTTGAGTTGTATCTATATAGAATGGTTGAGTTGTATCTGTATAGAATGGCTGAATTTATCTGTATAGAATGGCTGAATCGATTTGCATCTAATGGAAGATTCGATTTATTTCTGGTTACTTCTTTTTAGTGAAGGTACTAGTGAATACTTTGGTAGATTATTCATTGGTTATTCGACTAGTGGCACCATCCGCACAACCACGATATACAAGACTTGAGTTCGGTAGTCAATCTTCGAAAGGAAAAGCTGTATTAACTATCCAAGTATAGAAGTATCGGAAACTCCTATTCCAAAACCACTAAGCGAATCTACGTCAACCCATTGATTACGGTAAAGCTTTACAACGCTTAACAAACTTTACATTGTTTTGATGTCAAATTACGAGATACCATGCAACAATGGTGTTTATTAGTTATACAAGTTAATCTCTATTGGTCCGATAAATATCTTCAATTTCCTGTTTGCTAAATATCCTTTCATTAGCAACTACTCGGTCGTTATTGACAAGAAGCTTACCTGGGCCCTTGAATTTGAAAAAAATTGGTTTACGAGCGAATAAAGCAAATAAACTCAATCTGATTGAATGCAAAAAACGATGCATATACTTCGCCCCGGTAGATAATGTCGACTTGAAACTCCAATCGTCAACCAATTTCTCAAATTTATCATCAAATGATACCCTGAGCTTATTAAAATTAGTCGAAATCAATTGCGGTAATCCCATTTTCGTGAAAGGTGTTTTTAAACCACTCCAGAAGCCAATTAAAAGTTTTTGTAATGAAATCGGTAATATTTCAAGAAACTTAGTATTTCTACGTAATATTTCAGTTTCAAAAGTTGACATGGTAGAAGGCAATTAATGAATTTGGATTAAGTAATAACGTTTCATTTTCTGCCAATGTAATATCGTATAGTTGATTTGATCCATTAACAACTATTATACCTTTACCTTCGGTCTTGAAAGAATTGAACTTATCCAACCATCTCGTTGGCGATAACTTCATATTGTATCCACTCCACGCAATTAAACTATCATCGTTCAATATAGTCCAACTTTCTTTATTATCTTCAATCTTGATTATTGAATAATTTTCAATATCATAGTTACGATGACTAGTAACCCCGTTAACAATCAACGATACCGCTCCGTGGGTAGTGATCTCTTCATACCCGGTCTTGGCACTCAATAATTTATGTTCGGAGGTCATTTGATTCAATTCTCCATTGACTGCAATAATTGACCCATTTCTAATACTAAGATTCGATGATTGTGGCAACGTAATGTTCAACAAATTACTAGGTACCCCCAATGGCTTGAAATGTGGTAACTCTATAAACGGTCCTCTACCTGTTCCTTGTGGTAAGTTAGAGTTAGATAATTCTTCACTTATATCATGACTATTAGCTGAATCACTATTTAATACTCGACTATGAACTCCAACATTTCGAATCTGGTTCAGCACTATCCCCCTGGAATACCTATTCAATCCTCTTCTAATCATCTTAATTGAACCGGCAATTAGGTAAAATACTAAGGAAAAAGACTATTACTCGAATCTTGCTGTTGTATATATTCGGTTTTTCACTCTGGTTTAAATCGCATTTTAGAAACAAAAGCCCATACGGAGAAAAAAAAAACGTTATGGCGAATCGGACGACTGTGATGGGCTTACGGAATATTCATTACCAGATGCTTTTGGCCGGCGATAGATGCTTAGGAACTACGGAACACAGTTATGTGTATTGATGAATAAATTCGTTTTACAGGTATTACTAAAAAACATAAAACTCTTTAATGCTCTAAAAAGAAAAAAAAAAAAACAGTATATATAACCTTCTATTTAGGCAACATACTCTTTAAGCCATTCATCAGTTTCTTTGAACTCCTTCAAAGTTGAGTCGCTTACCAATGTAGAATCAATTTTATTGGCAGTTTGGACTAATTGGATGAATAAAGACCATAATTTCAAGCCAGCATTGAAATCTTCATAGTATTGCGAAGATCTAATACTATTAATCCCATTAACATTTATATTAAAGGAACTGTTATTGATTTGGAAAACAGTGTTCAAAATATGATCGTGCCCACTTTTGACTAAGGTTTGTTTATCTAAACTAGTAAATTTTTGTTGTTTTAAAGTATATTCTAGGAAAATCTCTGCAACTACCCCCAATAAAGTATTATCGAGATCTTTGTAGAATGGTAATTGGTCAATTAATTCATACCATTGATTCTTATTTGTATAATTGACCTTGATGTTGTTGTTTTCTTGACGAACAATGAGATCAATTAAAACACATTCCAAATTATTAATTAAGTTTGATTTAATGAATTTCAAGTGACTTCTAAAGTTTAACAATGAACGAGAAATTGGCCCTTGATAATTAATTGGGTGGACATTAAATCTATGAAGTGAAAAGACCCTAGAAACTAAAGTAATTTTATTGAGTTCGTCATTACTCAAACTTACATCACTTCCGGAATCTTTGAATAATTTTGGAACACTAGTGAAATCTTTGGAAGACTGATTCAATTTGACAGTGTTGGATTTGATCAATAATAATAAAATAATCAATTCCTGAAGATAGTCATCGTTTAATTCATCTTTATTTTCTTTGATAAACTCAGATAATATGTGACCAATAGAACTTAATTTATTTGATTTGTTATCAATGATCCCAAAAGAAAATAAGGTTCGTAATAATGATGTTGAAATTATATCTTGATTGTTGATAATTTCTTTATGAAATGGTGTTTTAGAAGCTGGATATTCTTCTTTCAAGTTTCCGAAAAAATCAATTAAATCAATGCTTTATTCGAGTCACCCCCAGAATATGATATTAGATGATTAAGAGTTTTATAAATTGGTTGAGGTAATCTGTTGTTCAATTCAATCACTTCATCTTTGAACCAATAACTGACTTTAATTTTTTTAACTTGATAATATCTTGTAAGTAATTGAGTAATTAAATTAAACTGTCCATCAACTAAATTACTATAAAATGGTGATGTGATTAATCTTTTATAACCATCACTCAATCCACTTTCTGGAGGTGGTCTAATATTCAAAAAGCCTTGGGTTATGGCACCTAATAATGAAAGTGGAACCAATCCAATAGACTGATATAAATATAATTCTGGTGGTAATCTTTGAGATATTATATCATGAATATCAGTTGGAACTTTGATAATTGGCTTTTCATCTTCAGAAGTCTTGTTTTCAGCATCTCCATTTTTAGCCTTAGCTAATTCATTTGCTTCGGATAATGTCGGAGTCTGTGATTGTGAGTTATCAGTTGATACTACATTACCATTCTCAAGTTTTTTACCATCAACCAAGTCAGATGGATTAACAAATCCTAATTTAGCCATTTCAATAACGTAGGGTTCAACATTACCTTCAACATTTAAAATTGGCAAATACTTAAGAGCGGAATGTCCTTTCATGTACAAATCAAGCAATTCTGGG
>JASBNA010000166.1:0-15912 GCA_038087015.1 Cerrena zonata | reverse complement strand
TAAACATTCTAGTTTACCTTCATCAGAATAAGTCATTGCCAATACGGATAATATATCTGCTAATTTGATCACTATTTCATTGTTACTAGAATACTTATTTACCCAATTATCATATAATTCAGAAATTAAAGGATAATGAGGTCTCAAAAATTTTAATGGTTTTGGAACCGCAGTCATCGAAGTAGTCGATTCCTTGATATGTGTCTTTAAAGTGTTCAAATATTCATTATACAAGTCAATTGATTGATTTGGTTCGTTTAATCTTTCAACTAATAATTCTAAATCATCTTTCAAGCGTTGATCTTCTTCAGAGAGTTCTTCTTCTTGCTTCTTCTTTTGGTTAGCCTTGGAAGCTTCTGGTTCATTGCTGGTTGGCTCGTTCTTTACTGCAGCCTCTGGAGCTTTTGAAGGGGCCATTATAGTATATCTTATCTATTCAAACTTGCTTCAACTGGAAAGTGAAAAAAAATAACTAAAACCTATTAAAAACGAAAATAATAGCTATATCCACGAGTCAAAAACTTCTCCAAGTAACAAAATAGGAAATTTGGCTTCTGGTGAATATCAAACGATATATCAATTGTATAATAACAAGGTTATTGAATGGATAATCTTAGCTATTTCAACAAGCCTATTCCTCTTGATTGATTTAAACGCTCACATTTACAAAGGTTTTTTTTGGATGGCAAATAAGTAGCGAGTCGTGCGAACGGACATAAAAATGTCGCGACTTTGGGGAAAGTCGCGACATTTAGAATCGAGGAGACATTAGATCAACACTCGTGCACCAAATAATACCTCCGTGCCGCCAAAAATCAAAATCCTGCATATTCCACACCACGCTAATGTTTTTGAATTAACTACTTTTAGATTGAAGTAAACATTTAGTACTCACTCAGATTAAGGCACCAAGGAAGGGAAAGATACGCTAAAAGTCAATTGACTACATCTTCTTTTGAATCATACCATTGGAAAACACCCTTTGGACAGCCACATACCCGAAAAGAATAACAAATAACGACTCGAACGACTCGAAAAGACTCAGAAGTGTCCTATAATAAAGGTTGAACAAAGTCTGACATAAATAAATAAATAGACCAAATAACAAAAAAAAAAAAAGAAAACATAACAAAAAACAACGAATACAAGGAAAAAAAACCCATCACAGAGTCAATAAGTAGTAGTTTACCTCTTATTGCTTCCAATAATCAGTGCATTGCTTGAGAATTTTCAATCATTACATATTTGATTTTACTAATAGCTCTTGATATATCATATCAGTATAAGTGTGGTTTGGGCTCAGATTATCGAACAAGACTCCATTTGGTTGATTTAGTGTTCAATTTGTTACCTCACTCCCTTTGTTTCTATTACATTTGGTCGTATAATCCTTTGATATAAGGTCTCAGGTCATCGTCTCTTGCAATAAGCTTAGCTTGAGTTTCTAGAATCGAAACTTGACGTGGGACACTAGAGCCATACATAAAAAGAGAAAGAATCAAATAAAATAAAAGTATCAAATAAATTTATCTCTGTCACCAATAAAATTTGTTTCAATAATCTTATCTTTGAAGATGGAACGTATTTTTTATGAAGCAGATACAAAAGATGCATATACTAACCTTCCTATATATGTATTTGATACATCTTTCTTACCATCCCCTGACTTGATCAATTACGATGAATTCATCCCTACCTTAATGAATGTATTACCCAAACATCCATATGTTTTGGTTATGCTTAGTTGTGGACTCAACAAGATTAGTTGGATATGGGGTATTAAATTTTTGAAGACTTTTCTTTCATCTGATAATAAAATCAATAATTTGGATAACTTGAATAAAATCATAACAGTTCATGATAGTTGGTTTGTTAAATCAATTACTCAAATTTTAACTAATTATAATTTTACTAAAAAAAATTTATCAAGTCTTAATAAAGCTTTTGAAAGTTTTAATAATTTCAATTTAAGTGATTCATTTAATCAAGTTAGTAATAATTCTTCAGTTTTATTATCTTTACCTCCAAATTTAGTTGTTAATTGCAGTACATTATCTCAATTAACATTTTATATTGATATTAGAAGATTGAAATTATCTTTAAACGTTTATAAACATGATTTACTATTAGAACCAAACATTACTTTTACTTTCCCAATTAATTATATCATTAATGATACTACTAAAATTAATCAACATTTAAATCCAATTTTCTTCCATCATTTTTATCAAATTTTTAACATTATAAATTTATTTGGTGATAAAGTTGAATTAATATTTCATAAACCTGGTAATAAAGCTAATACTGATATCTTATATCAATGTATTAAAAGAAATCAATTGATTTGGATAAATGATTGGGATTTATATTGTATTGCAACAACTTTCAAGAAATTATTAATGGATCTTCCTCAACCCTTAATTTCAGCATCAATCGTAAGTTTACCAATTAAGAATAATTTTGAAAATACTTTAAGTTCCTTCAACAAACTAATGTCTCATTATAATACATTTGAAGATAATCATTACGGTATGGTTCTATATCAATTATTACAATTATGTTCTAGGATTATTTCAAATCCATCGTTGACAAAACATACTTCATTATCAATGTCAAAATGTTTAAGTTATTGCATTAGTCAAGAGTTGATCTCCCTGCAAAATAAAGATCGAGTCTTAATTATAACGAGAATTTTCAAAAATTATTTAGATTTTTGGCCCCAAATTCGACCATTATATCAAGAGAAGTTTCCATCAATTGATCAAATTATAAAAGGTGAGGAATTAGATCAAAATAAATTGGATGACTCGTATGATTTATCTTATGACATTACGATGGAAGAAGAGGAAGAAGAAGAGGAAGGAAGTCAAAGTGAAGAAGAAGTAAATAAAACTTTCACTCCAACCACAGTTTTAGGTAATAATAATAATTTGATCAATCAACTACAAAAACAGCAAAAAAACCAAAATATTACTCCTCTGTCAAGCCCCAATAAAACGACTCCACCAACACCAAGATCAAATTCTCCGGTTACATCCAAGCAAAATGATCGTCCAGCACAACATGAAAAGAAACCATCACTCGGTAATTCAACGTTTCAATTCCCAGCACAAAAGTCAAAACTAAATCCAGTTAAAAAACCATCAGTGACTTCGTTAAATTCAGCTCATTCATCTTCTTTATCAAGTGTTAACTCATCTTCTGCATCAGTAAGTACTACTTCTTCTTCGGTATCAACTTCAAGTCAAAAAAATGCTAATGGCTCCAATATCGGTAATAATCATCTTCGAACTAAATCAAGTTTCACGTTTAATCAAGGCCAAATATCCCATTCTTCCACCCCAAGTTTAAGTGTTAAAAAACCTGTCATCAGGGGTAGGAAAGTTGGAGAATTAGCTAAATTGTATGAAGAAAGATGTCAAGGAATAGAATTATTAAGAAGTATGTAACTTTGCATTTCTTTTACGACTCAATAGCAAAACGAATGAAGATCAATTCAAGATTTATAGGTTTATTTCAGGTTTTTTTTGCAACAATTAATTTTTTTTTTTTTTTCAATATTCAATTTATGGTTATCGGTTTTCTTCAAAATTTTCCGTATTCCTAGCAGTAGGTATTCAGAATTTTCATTCTAGTTTGTATTTTTTATATATTAATCTTCAGAACGCATTCATTTACAAAAGTAGATAGTAAGATTTTGATTATATTAGAGGATTTTTTTTTTTTTTTTTTCATTTTGTTATTGAAGAATTACTAAAGTGCTAACTAAGAATACAAATGAAGAGAACATAAGCAAAGACGTTAAGGATAAAAAAATTTTTTTTTTCTTTTATTTGATTGATTTTTTTCTTCTTTACTATTGGGTTAGAACTACTCACCAACTAATCTACTATCGATATTTTCCATTGATAAGTCATGAGTATTATGGCCGTGATTTTGACCGGCACTTGCTGCAACGGCAGCGATTGCAGCGGCAGCAGTGTTATCATTATTATCGGTATCATCTCCGATATTTTCTAATTGTTGTTGATAATGTTGTAATTGTTGTTCATCTAATTGATTTTGAGAATCGGCTTGTTGAGCTTGTTGTAATTGACGTTGTAATTCAGCTTCTTGTTGTTGACGTTCAATTTCTAATTCGATAGCTCTTTCAGTGATACCATGATTATGATGATGTTGAGAATCATCTTGACCATGATCACCATTTGATTCCAACATATGTTGATAATTCGAATTAGAAACATTTGGTACTAATTGTTGAGCAGCTTGAGCAGCTTGAACCACCCTTCTTGAATTAAAATTTTTAGAAGAATTCATTGAGTTTGGATTTGAATTTGAAACAAATCTATGTTGTTTTTTCAATTTTCTCTTATAGCCTCTGATTTCATTATAAATATCTTCACGTTTTATTAACACATCAGGATATTGTTCTTTAATTTTTTTTTCAATATGAGAAGGTTTAGTACCAACTTTATATAAATCAAGAATTAATAAATTTAATTCATCAGAACGTTTTCTTAACATTGGATGATTTGATAAAGGATCTAATTGAGGATGATTATGTTCATTACAAGTGGTTCTTAATGTCCAAATTGAAGTTGATTTTTTAAAAGAAGCAGTCATTGAAAATGGACATCTTAATTTTTTAGTTTTTGTATTTGGATCTAGTATATAACCGTTACCAATATCAACTCCTGAATTACTTACAGGACTAGCAGAATCATTATTATCACCATTTGAATCCTTTTTAGTTTTTTTATGACGATAACGACCACCCAATTCACAAGTATAGTAAATTGCCTTTTTATTGGAATGAGCAATAACCACACCAAACCCATTATCTCTGGCAAATTCTTGAATAAATTCATTTAAATCTTCTCTATTTTCAAAAACTTGTTCTGGGAATGGTCTGGTAATCAAATTTCCTTCAGCAGTGATGGTATTTTCACTAACCGGGTAAATTTTCAGTTTGGAATCCATGATTGGATCAGGAATCTGTATATTATACTCCGAATCATCGTGGGGGTTATAATTCAATTGGTGTTGTTGTTGATGTTGTTGGTGTTGTTGTTGGTGATGGTGGTGATGTTGTTGCTGCTGTTGCTGTTGTTGCTGCTGCTGTTGGTGTTGATGGTGGTGGTGGACCTGTTGCTGCTGCTGCTGTTGTTGTTGGTGTTGTTGATGATGGTGCACTTGTTGATCCAATTGAAGAGCATCAGCCGGATGGCCACCATCAAGATGGTTCAACTGGTGGTTTTGTTGTTGTTGTTGAAGATGGTGATGGGGTTGAGGTTGTTGATGCTGATTATGATGTTCTCGTTCCTGTTTTTCAGCCAACGCAGCAGCAGAAGCAATTTCTTCCAATTTAACCCGGGCATCTTCTAAATCTTGATGATTACCAACTTGATCTTTAACTGCAGTCAAGAGTTGTTCATCAATGTTATTGGGGTACTCTTCCTCTGGATTATGGGACATTGTTAATCAATCAATCAAAACAAAGAAAAATAGCACTGACAAAAATATAAACAAGTCTTGGGGTATGGAAACACTTCGGGTCAAATAAAATTGCTTAGAAGTTTTCCACCTGAATAGTAATAAGTTAATGATCTTAACCCGCTTCAATTTCGTTGTTCAAGTTGTAATTAGCCAAACTCACTGATTATCACTAGATTGGGTTGCAAATTTGGAATATTGTCACTGAACTACCCTGTAAGATATGGGGACCTCTTTTTTTCTAAGTAGAGTGTAGTGTATTGGTTCGGTGATGGTCGTGTTAAATGGTAGTAGTGTAAATTTGTTAAAAACAAAAAGTTGGAAATGTGGATTTTTTGGTTGTTTTGATTTTTTTTTGATGTTTCATTGGTTGGGCAACGGGACACGACCATCACCAATTTTTCTGTGTGATTAGGTAAGCGGGTGGGTACGGGTGCACGACACTGATACGACATTCCGCGCGACATTTATATATTTGCAACTACAGAACACTGACAACTGACAACTGACAACTGAGTAGAACTATCCTAGAAGAGAACTATCCTGGAAGAGAACTGCTCAGGACTAAACGAGTAACGAGAAGAGCTGAGTAGATCCCTGAAAGAACTATGGGCGAGAACAATAAGCGGCTTGAATAAAAGTAACATGGTTGTAGTTATCACAAGAATCCAAAAGAGTTAAATTAATATATGAATTTTACGAAGTATCTATATTATAAAATATTGGAAGGACCTATATTATAAAATATTGGAAGGACCTATAATATAAATAGGATGTCCGTATAATGTAAATTACAGGAAGTCCATATAATGGATAATCTATATTAAGTAATAACCAAGATGAACCCACTTATGAGTATTGATGAGTTTCTTCAATTAGACGCAGAACAGATTACGGGCGAAGACCTTAAGTTCGTTTTAAAGTATGCTAGAAAGACTGCTATTCAATTTTTACACTATTTCGTCCCAGTTACGATTTGAAAATGCGTATTATTAGTTATTACTTAGTTATTTAATAGTGAATGGGCCCAGTTGGGTAATACAAAAGACGCTTGATGTACGGCACCGTTATAGTATTTAAACTGAGACTGCTTATCAGCAGGTAATGATCTTTGCGGAGAAGATAAATCATTTTGGCAATCATTAGTAGCCACGATTAAACCCAATTGACCAGAAGTATACAGCGGCATATAGCATTGTAAGTATCTCACGTTATGGAAAACCTGTTTTGCATTAACAAGAAGAGTTTTCAAATAATTTATATTAAGCCAAATATTCTCACTACTCTGCATTATAACAATACCATTTTCATTTAATGCATTAAGTAATAAATTAAAATAATTAACTTTGAAAAATTCTTCAGCAGGACCTTCAGGATCAGAAGAGTCAGTTATTATAACATCATATTTATTTGACTGAGTTTGTAATGATTTTAAATACTCAAATCCGTCATCAATAATGATTTTAACTCTAGGATCATTATGAAATTTGGCCATTTGTGGTAAATATTTGGCACTCAATTTGATAACCATATCGTCGATTTCAACCATGGTTACTTCTTTAACCGTACCCATCTCAACATGTTTAATAACTTCTCTTATCACTCCACAATCTCCTCCTCCAATAACCAAGATTTTTTCAGGGTTTGAATGAGACATGATCGGAACATGGGTTATTAACTCTTGATACGCAAATTCATCTCGTTCAGTGCATTGTATGATTCCGTTCAATACTAAAACATTTCCAAAGTTGGTGGATTTAAAAATTAATATATCTTGATACTTACTGTGAGTATGATGTAAAATTTTTTCAATCTCTAATCCAAATGATTGTCCGGGGAATGACTGCTCGTCCTTCTCGTAAAACCAGTACTTCCCACCAACCTGGCTTATACTTGGATGAGTGAAAGAACCAAGATCTAACTCTGACATCTTGCTAGGATCGTGTGCTTGTATTCTCCCATTGGGAGCTGAAAATTTGTCTTCTCTCAGAAAAAAAAATTTTGAGATGTCTCACACTAAACATACCTCAGGACTCCTTCAAGGCTCCTCTGTACTGATACACTGCATCAGCTTCAAAGTAAACATCAGAGTCAGCTTTAAAGTCAACTAGTCAGCTTCAAAGTCAACTAGTCAACTTCAGAGTCAGTATTAACCGGGTCATTCTTCTGTTTGTATAGATTTATCAATGTTATCTGTCTTTGTCTGTAATGTCTTGTCAGTAGACTTTGTCTTTGTATTCTCTAATTGCCTTGTACAGGTACAACACGCTACAGAGCAAACAGACAAGAATTCGTAATTGAGCCGGAGTTGCGTTGAATGCTGATTTAAGTGTAACATTAATTTTAATTGTTTAAATCTTAATTGAATAACAGCTGTACATCGAGACACCCGGATTTATTACTCTAGTGCTCTAACTAAATTGTTATTTTATAAGTCCGACCACATCGTCTGTACCTCGTCTCTATATCTCTTTATATCGACTGTCGACTGCAAAGTGCATACGTCCATCACGGGTCCTTTCAAGGTAAACCCCCCTGACAAAAATGGGACCACCCGGTGGTCGGGTTTTGGTCGGGTTTATTCCTTTAGGCTTTCAGTTTTGGGCTTTGCTTTGCTTCTGGTTTATGTGAAACGAATATCTTCTTTTGCTATTGTAAACTTAGCCTTAAGCGGATGGATCTGGACTTGGTTCCAGTTGTAGATGCATGTTGAGATTGTTTCCTAGTCGGGGATGTGTTTCGGGCCGTATTCTTTTATTCGGGGCACTTTCTATTATTCCTTCTTCTTTCAAGTTAAGTGAGGTTGCGTTTGATGATAATTGACGTTTAGTCATCGATCATTACTGTACATTTGGTATAATATACATTTTACTATACTATACCCTTGATAACATTATACTATACATTTGGTTACTTCTAGTTGTCACATTTTGTTACGTTATAAATTTAGTTAAGAATGTTTGTATTCCCAGCCTTTGATGAAAATTATAAAGGTCGGAAAAGAACGTTTAAATGCTGCCGTAAATGTCGTTCTAAAAGAATGAAATGTACTATAAGTTCGATTGATTTTGAAATTGTGGGATGTGATAATTGTCAAAATCTGGGATTGAAATGTGATTTAATAAAGAATGAAGAATCTTCTTCAAATAAGAAGAAAACGACAAGACCTTCAGCACCAAAGTCAACCACTCCAGTACCGAAGCCTTTGGGCAGTGGTCAATTACCCAATGTTTTGCAAAATGATGTGAATTTTCCTTTTGGTAACGATTTTTTAAACCAATACCAGCCAATAATGAACCCACTAATAACCTCCCCGTGTTTCAAAGGAAATAAGGAAGAATCAATGGAAGATATAACGGGAGAGTATTTATATAAAAAATATAACTTTGTCATATCATTATCTACACCAAAGTATCTGATAAATAAGATTCCTATTAATGGGAACTCTACTAATGACATTGTTAAAACTCGTAAACTCAAACTGGGGTCTGATCAAAATCATATAAAGAATTCATCATTCTATCATTTTTTACAAAACATTAATGCATTTCAATTAAATTCTCCTGGATTTGTTGAAATAAGCCCGACTGATTTGATAAAACTCATTCAAATCTATTTTTTCAAAATAAATTCAATCCTACCGGTAATCGAAGAAGAAGAGTTTTGGAAAAGTTATCAACAAAACAAAATCTCGAGTATAATAGTATATTCGATTGTATTGATAATAAGTAATGATGATTTGGCAAAACCAATCTTGATGAACAGTTTACGGAATTGTGATTTAACTAAATTCGAAACCCATTTACAAAAATATCAAGAAGATTTGGAATTTAAAATTAGACAATTATTAATTGTGTTACCTGAGTTAGGCGATATTGATAAATTGAATCGGTTAATAACTCATGTATTAATCCTGCTTCAATTTGGATTTAATAACTATGCTAGTGAACAAAGTAGTCAGGATTTAACTGATGCAATCAATAACGCAATGTCTTTATTGATTCATTTCCAATCACTCCATGATAAATTGATAAGTGAAGGATTAGTGGATAAACTGAGATATCTTGGTGAATTGTTTTGGACATTGTTCATCTTAGACCGATTCAATGCCATGATCAATTCCAAAGCAATGTTTATTAAAAGAGAAGATTTCAATGTTCAATTACCAATTGAAAATGAGTACCTAATGAAATTAGTCAAGGTGACATTTTCTTTAGAAGATATGTTAGTATCAGTTTACCAACCCAAAAATAATCTAAACCAGAATACACCTTCGGGGAATAATAAGTTATTTGAAGAAAATGATTTTTTCTTGCAGCAAAATTTCATTAATTATAATCCTAATAATCAGGTTAAACAGGTGAATGAATATTTACCCGGTTATCTCAGTTTACAAGAGTACCAACATCGAACGGTCTTCTTTATTGAGAAAAGTATCGAGAGTGTTATATTTTTGGGTTATAGGTCTAAAGAGCTAAAAGTTAATCATTATCAAGTGATCGACCAACAAAGTTTAGCGGTGGCATCCAATATCAAAAAATACTTTAATTACCTAACTGAAAACCAAACTAAAAACAACCTATTGATTAATATAAGTATTATCCCGCTGATAATCTCGATTTTTTTCTCGGTTCCAATCACCAGTAAAATGAAATTATTGGGTAAATTAAAGGGGAAATTAAATTTGGAAATAACTCAGGACAACTTGGAAATGATTGAAATCTTACTAAACGACTATTTGGCTATTGTTCAAAACTTCACTCGCAAATGGTGGTTCATTGAAGATGTTGTTATGACCCTCCATAAAATGAACAAACAGATGAAAAAATTGAAAAATCATTCCTATAAGAAAAACAAAAAAAGAAAAATCGCTTATGGTGATACCAACGCCCTTCCTTCCATACCTCTGGTATCGTCGCCCCATTACTATAGCGAGATCATGCAGTCGTCGTCCGAGTCAGAAGACGAACCGCCGGTGGCCCCGGCCCAAGACTATATCCCTGGCCAGGACGACACCATTTTTGATCCCGATAAGTTTATGGATGTTTTCTACAATGAAATAGCCTTGGTTCCCAACGTCATGAGGTTCCTCGGCGATAACCAAATGTGAAGAATAGTTGAATCAATACATGAATGAATACTTGAATATACGTGTGAATAAAGTATACTTTTTGCAACTACTGTAAGTCAGCTTAAATAACGGTACAGACACGAGCGGAAAAACAACAACAAAAACGAAAAACAAAGAAAAAACCCAATACCACAGTAATTACATAATACATTACTTAATCAAAACACAATCGGTACGCCCACTCTAGATGTGTCTCCACCAATCCGGGTCGTGTCGCGGCCCACGGGCCGGAAAATGGAAAAAAAAACCTCGATCAACGCACGACCAACCCCCCCCTCCCTCAGCGGTTTCCGCGGGCGGCAGTCGGAAGCGAAAACAAAAAAACAAAGAATTAGACGAGCAAATTTAAAAAATGGACCCGTGCACCGAGCAACATTTTTTTTACAAAGAAAAATCGCTCGACTTTGTCATTACAATTTCAATTTACAATACTCGGTCCATAGCCACCTGCCTCCTGTAGACCCAGTAGAGCGAGACGAGTAAGTTGGATAAGTAGGGTAAGACGGAGTAGAGTAAGTAGAGTGAAGAAGTAGAGCAAGTAGAGTAAAAGGAAAGAGTAGACCAGTAGACCAAACTGGAAAAATAGGAAAATAGGAAAATTTTAGAGGAAAAACCAGAGGAGAAAAGACAATAGGAAAAAAAAAAAAAAAGGAAAAAAGAAGAGAACAAAAGTATCACCAAAATAAAAATAGAGTTGCCTGGTTTCTACGTTAACCAATACACCTTTTAGTAGAGCTATTTCTATTGGTACGCCTATTTGAAGAGGATACAGTTTGCTGCTTACACTTATTGCTTACGGTTTGAAATATTTGCTGCTAGTTTGAGTCATTGTTAATCGGATAGATTGGCAGGTTCAGGTATACGATAAAACAACATGTCTTTAGTTAATAGATGCCATACGGTGAGTAGATGGAAGGGGAAGAGTATGATGGCGATGTTCCAGGATTCCGTTATAATTTCGATCTTATTGAAAGCTTGGTATTTATTGAGCTCGCTCATATTGCCGATATATTTGTTAAATCCCGAAGGTAAGGATGAAGGTAAGGATGAAGGTAAAGAAGGTAAAGAAAGAAAAGAAGGGAATGAAGGGAATGAAGAAGAAGTTAGTTTATTCCCTTCGATTACTAATGAAGAGATTTCAAATGAGTTTGGCAGTGCTAAACCATGTTCAACCGGATTAACAACTAGATTATTGCCATTCAAGAATTCAAATGGAGAAATTGAATGGGCCTTCACCGAAGATAACTTATCCGGAAATGAATTGGACTCATTTAAAATGAATAATGAATTAAGCCCAGTAACATCATCATCATCAAATAATGATTCTATATTATCGAAGAAAAAATCAAATAACCAAGCTTCAAATCATGAAACGCCATTAAGCTCAACATCGGACTCAAGTCCCTTTCTGCCAAATGATGATGAGAAATCAAATGATAAAATACATCAATGTCCTCATTGTGACGCCGTTTTCAAAATTAGAGGTTATTTAACTCGTCACTTGAAAAAACATGCAGTTAAAAAAGCTTATTCTTGTCCATTTCATAAATTTTCAATCTACATTGATGAAAATAATATCACTCATAAATGTCATCCAAATGGAGGGTTTTCAAGAAGAGATACTTACAAAACTCATTTGAAATCAAGACATTTCAAATATCCAAAGGGAACTAAAACAAAAGAAAGATCTAATTCTCCCGGTAATTGTAGTATGTGTGGTGAATATTTTGCTAATAGTGAAATTTGGTGTGAAATTCATGTTGAAGGTGGTGAATGTAAATTTTTACCAATTGGGTTTAAAGGTAAATCAAGAATTAAAAATCGTTTAAGAAAACAATTACTGAAAAAATTGAAAGATAATAAAATTAACGATGCTACAGTTAATGCTGCCGCTAAAGCAGTGGTTAATCCTTCAAACAATAATCATCGTAATGGTAATTCGATTTCTTCAAATTCTTCTTCTCAAGATGATTATAATACTCCTCCTTTAGATACTCCTACTTCAATGACTTCCATGACTCCAATCAATCATCAACATCCTCAACCTCAACATCCTCAACCTCAACAACCTCAATATCAAACTTCTAATTCTCCAACTTTATCAATAAGCTCATCCATTAATGGTAATCCAACTCCTTCTAATTTAAATAATCCAATTCAACAATTACATCATCAACAACAAGAACAAGTCAATCATTTACAACAACAAGCTCAACAACAATCAAACCCTCTTCAATATCAACAACAAGCTATTCAAAATGTTCAATTACCCCAATTCGAACAATTTCAACCCCATTCTCATCTTTTACCAAAAATGGATAATTTCGAAGACTATGATGATGAGTTTTGTCTTGATACTGAACAGTTAAATTTCATTGACTATTCAAATGATTATATGGATCTTTTGAAAAATCATGATAATCCAATCTTAAATCAACCTTTGAATAATAAAAACCAAAATACTAATTCAAATAATATCGATCATTTAAATAATATCAATAATTATAATAATCTAAATGTTGATATTAACTTGAATAATTTTAATTCTTACATGAATTCTCAAACTCAATTTCAAGGATACTAGTTTGAGAAGGCTGCTCTTTTATGATTAATGATTTTTATTTCTTGAATTGGTATTTTCTATTCTTTGGTTTGTCTTTCTTTTTTTTTCTTTTATCTTTGGTTTGTCTTTATCTGATTTTCATTCGATTCTTGTCGCCCCCACTTCATTCAAATTACTTTCTTACTTTTTATCTAACTTTTTCTTTTATTTCAATTAATTTGTTTCCGTTTGTTAGCTGTTTAGTTTACTTATATATAAAATTTATGTTTATTCTTTACTACGTAATCATAAAATCATTATTCACCCAAATATATCATCCATATCATTTTTGGCCTTCTTCTTCTTCTTTTCCTTCTTAACTTTTTTCTTTGGTGGTCCAAAAATATCGTCAATTGATTCACTCTTTGGAATCGCCTTCAATGAATTTGAATTAGGTTGCAAATTATCTTCACCCAAGTTCCTAGGTTTCTTCTTGGTCTTCTTCTTCGTTGTTGACAAACTTGAGAATATATCAACCGCAGGCTTTTCTTTAGTTTCATTCAGTATCGTCGAACTCATCACAATCTCGTCTCCAATATCTTCGTTTTGATCGAGTACCGCTACTGGTGCTTCCAGTATCTTACTCACTGGCTTGCCCCTGGGTTTTTCCATCCCTTCAATCTTCATCAATATCGAATGAATAGCTCCTACATTCCCTAGTAGTGCTAAGCCCAACGTCACATACTGACCCAATGCTATAATCCCATTATATTGATAAAATGCTCTTTTAAAAATCTGTTTCTTAATGAGGTACCCTACAATTTCTCTGATTTCCTCTTTCTTTCTCTCAAGTGTTCTGGCACTCTTTAAGTTTTGTATATCAATCATTTTCTTCAAGATTTTCCGTAAACTTCGGTGTATTATGTTAAATATCTTCCACCATGTCGATAACCGATGTTGATTATGGTTCCGATGATATATCAAATGGTTGATTTCATACTCATTTACTAACTTATCATAATCCACCTGCAGTAAAAAGCCCTCCATGTTCTTCAATTGTAATATACCTCAATCATAGATCCTGGCTATCTGAATCAGCCAAACCTTTATAGCTATTCCTTAGACTTTGACTTTTTTTTTTTTTTTTTGAGTGTGAAGATCATCTTGAAAAAAAAAAAAAAAAAAAAAAAAAAAAAAATCAAATTTTTAAGCTCAAGCTGACGATTCTTTTAGCCGTATTCCATCCTAAGCAAGATAATGCCTTCTGCTACTTTAGAACAGGTGATCTCAAATGCCAGAGCATTGGTTCAATCCTCACAATCGGACAAAGCTTTGGAAATATTAAGCCCATTGATTCCTGGAAATGAAAATAATGTATTTTTATTGCAAATATTTGGAGAAGTATTATTGGAAACTAATGATTTGGAACTGCATACGAGGTCTTAACAGCTGCTTGTGAATTGGATCCTGAGGCAAACGCAGGTACCGAGAAATTCTTCTATTTGGGACAAATAATTGGAGGTAATGATGGTTTAAAATGTCTTGATACTGGATTAAGTAAGTTAAACAATCAATTGAGTTTAATTGAAAATAATCAAGGAGAAAATGATCAAATATTGATTGATTTATCAAAGATCTATAAGGATAAAGAATCTTTGATAAAATATTTAATTAAAAAGTTAAATCAAGGTATATTTGCAAAATCGAAATTTGGATGACTGATTTATGTATGGAACCAGAAGCTGAACAACAATGTAATGATTTGATTTCATATTCATTAAGATTAGACGGTCAAAACCCTGAAGCTCTCTCATTATTAGCATCTATTAGAATTTCTCAACAGAAACCAGAAGAAGCCAAGGATTCATTGATAAAATCCTGGGAATTGTTCCACTCAAAAAAGGCTCAACTAGAAGAGTCTGCAAATAAAATACAAAATGAATCCCCAGAAGTGGAAAATGATGACATGCAGATGCTTTTGAAGTTGGTGTTGAATATATTGAATTGATTCAACCATTATTAACCTTGGCTAGATTTGCGATCGAATTAGAATTGTATGAATTAGCCATGACCATTACTTCAAACACCCAAGATATAAATGAAGACATCCTTGATGCTTATTATTATGAAGCATTTGCTAACATATTAAGTGCCAAAAAAATATTTGCTGACTCCAATAATATAAATAAAGATCAAGAAGATTACAGAGATTTGGATTTGAAAGCTATTAAAACAAGTAAGGATGAAAATATTAAACAGCTCCTCGATGAAGCCAAATCTTATTAACTCAAGGATTCAAGATTATCAATAGCGATATTGGTGCAGATTCTGAACCAGAATTAGTAGAACAAGTCAATGATTTATTAATCAATTGGGTGGTCCTTCTATGGCTGATTTAATGCCTCAAAGAAGAAACGAAGCTGATGAAGAAGGCTGGGAAGATGAAATTAATAGTGATGAAGAAAATTAGATTGCAGCAATTTCATTCTTTGTATTTAAAAACTAATTAGACTTAAACTAATACTTACGAACTTTTTCTTGTTAATGGAGTTCACGTAGATTAAAATGACGAAAACTCTTTTATTTTCTACTATTTAGATAAGGTTCAGGGTCAAATTTACCCTCCTTTCAAAGCTTTATTGGCGATTTCTCGAATTTTACGCTGACCGTTTGTAATACCTGGCTCGTTCACGTCAAACTCTAACAACCCCATTGACCTTAAGGCACTATCGTTTTTCAAATCATT
>JASBNA010000165.1:0-16269 GCA_038087015.1 Cerrena zonata | reverse complement strand
GGGAATAAGGTAATTTGACTAAATCACCACTGAATTTAGCTTCATCGATACCACCGAATAAAAGAGTACCGGTAGTGGCATCTTCATTATTCAAGTAAACAGAGTAAGAAGGTTTGTCAATAACACCTTGATTTGCCAACGCAACGGGAACGTTAGGATATTCCAGAGAAGTTGATTCTTGTTGTTCAATAGCGATACCAAGAATACCACCCTGTTCAACCGAAGTTTGAGTAACGACAGCAAATTGTAAATCACTTATAGTAGGAGAGCCTGAAGTAAAACCAAAATTATCAGTACCCCAGTAACCTTGAGAGGTTGATTGATCTTCATAGGCAATCTCATAGTTTTCATTCAAATTTGTGAAAGTCGAAGAATCGGAAGGGTCAAATGTCCCACTATCAGTACAACCGCTACAGTCGACATTATTCGAAGGAACCCATAAATCAGAAGATCCAGTATCAATATCAACTTGAAGATGTTGTTCATCAGAACCAAGATAAATATCAATAGAATAATAAGTACCTTCGTTGTGTAAAGGTCTCAGAAAAGCCCTTTTATTTTTAAGATATTGAGCTCTTTTACCAACTGATACTGATCTTTTTTCATCTTTAAGATTGACAAAATGTAAACCAGTAGTGGTATTAGTCAAAATGAATTCATCTCTTGGGACAGTGAAATCAACTTTTAAAGGACCCTTTGATCTTTTTTCAACATCAAGACCACCTTCAGGAATTGCCATACCATTAACTCTTGAACCAGCAAGAAAAGCAGCAACTAAAAGGAATAAAGCCTGGGAAGAGAGTCTTAACAAAAACATTGTTATCAATGATTGATGAGTTTAATAGGTTCGAGTTCCAAAGCTAAGCTGATTTTTATTCCTTTAAATACTTTTCACTATTCCATTTATTCCCGAACGGTTTTATATGATGTCAGAAATCAACTATATGATTGCAAAAGAGGCCCAAAAAACAACCGTAGAGCAATATTTTCTAAAATGAATAAAAAATAATAGACTTCCGGCATTGAGCTTCCGACGTCAATATCAGTATCCGACTCTCCATTGAAAGTTGAAATGGTAGCCAATCCATATCAAAGATTAGAAGAACCAACCCGTTCCATTCATAGGCTACACCCTGGAGTACCGAAACTTTACCAAAACCGTTTGATAAACTGAACTTCATATCACTATCAACCAGTTTAAGAGTATATTGATAGCTCAAGAATTGCTATAAGCCATTATCAAATGTTTTTCCGGAGACAATTACGAACAGTCCCATCATTGTATGGACTTGTTCCATAGAACTTGGAGCTGTTTGAGCATTGTTGAAATTCTCGTAAAACAGTTTATATCAGTAGCACTTACCGTTGCAAGTCTAAAGACAGCCAATGATAGCTTACAGTTGACTTCCCTAAGTGGGTCACTGCGTTGGCTTAAATGCATGTTGCAACCTCGAAAAAACCGTGCTTAACCTTAAACTTTTCGGAGTCAGAGGTGCCTTTTCTAAAAATATAACTTAGAAAGGATCGACTTCAAGCAAAATCGGCTAGTTTAACCAGGTTATTATTAATAGAAAAACCCTTCATGGTCGATAAGGTGCGATCACTATTTTTTTTTTGCATTCTTCGTTTAAGCAAGCTGATAAGATGGAAAAATCTTGCAAATTCTCCCATAGGCCATTTCTGGAGTTCCCATCAACAGAGCTTGACCAGAGTCAACCGATAAGCCTTAGAGAAGGAGATTGTCTTGAAAAAATACATCAATGTCAAGTATGCGTTTAAAGTACTTGACAGTTATTTACGATCGGAAAAGTTGATACCCTCATACTGATGCGGCTTCGAGATAGGAAGCCGTTATTTCAAGTCGACTCCAGGTTGTATCATTGAAGGTACGACATTCCAATGAAACCACCCATGAAACCACCCATGAAACCAAAAACGAAAACATTGCTGGAGGTTTGCGTCCGGACCGAGTAAACTGGCAACATTTAAGCGAAAAGGAGTTGGTGGAGTACACCAGTAGTGATAATTCCACTATTGATACCTTGCCACCATTGGTTCATGAGGAAGGATACCTCCACACCAATGGCTGGCAATAGTGTTGGCAATGGTGGAGAAGACTCGATCCAACAAACTGAGGTTTCAGCAGCCCACTGCCATTGGTAATTCTGGAACGCAAGACCTGATCGGTCTCCTCGGAAGCTCTGCCAACGAAAAACGGTCGACCTTGGTTGTATTGGCCTTGTTTCAGATGCAACCATTCTAATTGCAAAAGACGGAGACCCGTGCACCAGGTGGATGAGGGAGCAAAATCTGAAACAACTGCAAAACCAGGAGGCTACACACTGGGGTTTCATTATAAAAGAAGAGGACCGTCGAGGGAATTGGAAGGTCAACGGAGAAAGAGTATCTGTGCAACCGAGAATGAATCGTAATAAGGTTGGCAAAGCGGAAGTAGCTAGCGATAAGTATCATTATAATAGATTTGGCAAGAATAAAAGTGTTATTCCAGACAAGCAAACGGCGAGTAAAGTTGAACCAACGGTCAAGCAAGAGACCGGTGATGGGATTGGCGGAGAAATGATTGAGAATGATTATGGGAATCGGTATATTCATCTGGGGCAGTCACCGTTGAAGTACATCCGGAATGTTAGTAATGCTAGCGAAGGGTATCCCAAGTTACAAAGATTGAAAATGTTAAAAGAAGAACAAGTTAGAAAACACCGAATTAAACCATTTGGGTGTAAAGTTGAAAGTGGGCAAATCATATCAACCTTGAATAAATGGATTAATCAATATAATATACAATTTGATGTTATCATGATTGGAGCGTTGGTTGAAAATCAGTTTATTTTACCGATATTAATGCAACTACCACTTTATAAGTTGATAAATAAGCCGGGGTTTCTTTTCATTTGGGGCACTACCGATAAAATCAAAGAATTGACCACATTACTCAACAGTGATAATTGGAATAAGAAATTTCGTCGACTGGAAGAGTTGGTATTCATCCCAATTGATGAACAGAGTCCGTTTTTCCCAGGAGTCGATCAAACCGTGGATCAATCGATCTTCACCAAGAAACAATGGCATTGCTGGATGTGTATTACTGGAACCGTAAGACGCGCTACAGATAGTCATTTGATTCATTGCAATATCGATACTGATTTGCAAATTGAATCACCCCAGGAAATCAAATCCAATAACAATGCGGTCCCCGATGCAATTTACAAAGTCACCGAGAATTTTTCAAATCTGAATCGAAGATTACATATCATTCCAACCAAAACCGGTTATAATTTACCAATCAAATTACGGCCTGGCTGGGTGATCATGAGTCCGGATGTTTTATTAGATAATTTTGATCCACAAGGTTTTGAACAGGAATTATATTCAAAGTCAAACCTTGTATATAAAAAAATCAATCTTGGTACTAAACAAAAATCAGTTACCCAATATTTGGTTAGTCAAACAAACGAAATAGAAGAGTTGAGACCTAAAAGTCCAGTCCTGGTTGAATAATGTTAGTAAATATACGACATACAATAATAATCGATTCGAGTAGATTCAGTATCAGATAGTTTGATGAATGTTGGAAAAAGGGTGTTATCAGCATCGTCAGAGACTCTGAGTGAGCTGAGTTAAGTTATCATCATAACGAATCTACCGGTTTCTTCAGTATAGTATACATACATTGAAAACTGGCTGTTAATATCATTTCTTATTCTTTTACTTATTACTTCTACTTATTACTTCTACTTACTACTTAGTACTCGAATTTATACTGGAAAACTTTTCCCAGCAGAGCTCCGGGTAACCCCATGCTCTGGTTGTCGGTGCACGACCTAAACCCAAAAAGAAAAAAGAAACCTCCGTACATCCAGACTCCCATTAGGGCTGCAATCCACTGCTACTATCGACGTCTAGCTATCTAAATCCATACCCTGTCAGGCAACTCGCAACCTTCCGTTGTCAGAGCATACGGAGTTTACAGAGGTTACTGCCTGGCACAATAACGAACGGTGAATCAACTAGTTAAGTGAATCTATTCAGTTAATACACTAGTCGTAGCAGTAGTATTATTTGTTTTATTAAGACCTTCGCGTCTCCTTACGGAGATCGAACAGTCATATCACTTACAGATCTTAATAGGTTATGTAGTAGCCTTGTAGTTTGAATGTACGGGTGTTTGTTTCGCTCGGAGAAAGACGGATAAACCCAGCAGATTTGTTCCGCGGGAACCTTTGCCCAAAGCGGAATTATCCGGTGCTGAATTAATACCGATCCCCTCGTAGTGAAAGACTCCACAATTCCAACCATTCACAGTTGAACAAATACTAATCGTTCGGAGTTGTGCCGGAGAGCTGAAGGACAAGTCAATTGGGCAATGTTATTGGCCCCTGCTAGTGGCCTAAGCCAGTGGCCGGTGCAATTGGTCGCGGTATTAATCTGGGGATTTGACGTGTTTTGGAATGGGGTTACTAAATTCCGGGGTAGTTACTCTGTAGGTTTCCTAATAGATTAAAGAGCGAAAGTATATAAATAGCCAGGATCCGCTTGAGGAGTAGAAAAGAATTGAACTTTTTAACTATAAGAAAATTTTTTTATTGTAAAATGGCAGGTAAGATCCAAGTTAAGAATCCGGTTGTGGATTTAGATGGGGACGAAATGACTAGAATCATTTGGAAACTCATTAAAGAGCAATTGATTCTTCCTCACTTAGATATTGATATCAAATATTTTGATTTGGGTATTGAATACAGAGACCAAACCGATGACCAAGTAACCAATGATGCAGCTAAGGCCATTGAACAATACGGGGTTGGTATTAAGTGTGCTACAATCACTCCCGACGAAGCTAGAGTTAAAGAATTCAACTTGAAAAAAATGTGGTTATCACCAAACGGTACTTTACGTAATATTTTGGGAGGGACTGTTTTCAGAGAACCAATTGTTATTAATAATATTCCCCGGGTTGTTCCTACTTGGGAACAGCCAATCATTATTGGTAGACATGCTTACGGAGACCAATACAAGGCCACTGACGTTATAATCCCGCAAGCAGGGAACTTAGAGCTTGTTTTCAAACCTGATGACGGGTCAGAAACTCAAAGCTACCCGGTGTTCCATTACGACGCTCCGGGAGTGGCATTGTCAATGTATAACACCGATGAATCAATCACCGATTTTGCAGAATCTTCCTTTAAATTTGCAATTGAACGTAAATTGAATTTGTTTTCCCTGACTAAAAATACCATCTTGAAGAAATACGATGGTCGTTTCAAAGATATTTTCGAAAACTTGTATGACACCAAATATAAATCAACCATGGATCAATTGGGCATCTGGTATGAACATCGTTTAATCGATGATATGGTTGCCCAAATGTTGAAGTCAAAGGGTGGCTTTGTCATTGCCATGAAAAACTACGACGGTGATGTCCAATCAGACATTGTCGCCCAAGGTTTTGGTTCTTTGGGTTTAATGACTTCGGTTTTAATGACCCCCAGTGGTAAAATCACCTTAACTGAAGCTGCTCACGGGACCGTCACCAGGCATTTCCGTAATTGGACTCAGGGTAAAGAAACCTCCACCAACTCAATTGCCTCCATCTTTGCTTGGACCAGAGGTTTGATCAAGAGAGGTGAATTGGACTCCACTCCCGACGTGGTCAAGTTTGGTCAAGCTTTGGAAAAAGCAGTCGTCGATACCGTGTTGAGCGGTACCATGACTAAAGATTTGGCCTTGGCCCAAGGTAAAACAGAAAGATCTTCCTACGTCACCACCGAAGGCTTCATCGAAGCCGTCGCCAAAAGATTATCCGATAGCTTATAAGTAATTTTATTTATTCATTATATTATTAGTGTTTGTAGTATACTAGTAGTCTCCTGTGGGTGTACGGGTGTTGCTCTCCATAGAGGGTCGTGCTCATTGTTCAATTTTGTTTTTTGATTTTTTTTGATTTTTTTGAATTTTCGTTTTTTGAAAACGGTTGGAAAACCACTAAACTGACCCTTAATTACATCGTGTCGACATTAACTGACTTTATTCATCGCTTGTTGTTTTGTACTATATTGGGAATCTGGAATAACTCGGCTAGAAAGAGTATTATTTGTTATTTATTTTTTTTTTCTTTCTTTTTCCAATTTTTTAACCGTTTTTTCTTCTCCATACTTTAAGGTTGTTTGTCTCGTCATCAGAATACTTCAAGTACATATCCCGTGTAACTTCCGCCCTGCTGCAAGATGAACGTTGGGTCGATCTTAAATAATGATTCACCACCGAGTGATAATGAATCACTGGTGAATCGTAAAAATCCAACTCCTCCTCAAACGAAAGAATCCTTACCTCCAATAAATACTAATCTTAATAATAATAGTATAAATTCATCAATAAGCTCAGTTAGCCCTAATACTTCATCACAACAGTCTCCATCGATAAGGCCAAATATATCAACTCATCAAAGACATTCAATTAATAATTTATTAAATGATAATTTGAATCAATCATCTATGGAAAATAAACCTTCTAGTATATCGCTGCAATCACCAACTAGTTCAATTTCCAAACCAATGATATCGCCCATTGTATCTCCCGTTCTTAATAATGCAGGTCCTAAAGCTTCTCAACGCAATTCCATCGCTGATATTACCAATGATAAGGATGTCGATATTGATACCGGTAAAGAAACTATATTGAATGTAAGTCGACAATCTAGCTCGGTCAAATCTAATGAGTTGCCGAAACAGGGAGAGGACCGTCATAGATCAAGCTCCTTGGTGGACCCAAATGAAATTGATAAACTTGAAAAAATTAAATCGAGTTCCAAGTCAACGGTATCAAAACCCCGTAGATATCTGAAACCACCGGTTTGGGCTCAAGAATGGCGTCCTAATTCTTCTTCTAATGGGTTTCATGATGAACCAATTCAATTTGCTAATGGTGGTATTGAAAGCTCATCGTTAACTGATAAATCCGTTTTCAATCGTTCCACTACAGAAAGTGTTGATTTAGAATGTTCAATAACAAATACTATACCTGCTCCAAGTGTTGTGCGTACAATTGCAGAATGGGTTTATGCTAATTTCATCGAGATTCCTCATATAAATCGTAAATACGTTGAATTAGAATTGAAATTTGGTACAATTATGGATAAAGCCGCTGGTAGAAGACTAGATATTAATGTTTCCACCGAATGTATCTACACCAATACCTCAGCAATATACTTTGATTCCGGTGTTCATGAAGTTGGTTGGAATGATATGAAAAGTTTTTTAGATGAATTGGAAAAACAATACCAAGAAGAATTGAAAAAATCAAATTTAAAAATCCCAAAAAGAAAATTTTCTACATTAGAAACTGATATAACCGATGACATTTATCAAATCACTCAAAGAGGTGAAACCCCAAAATCAATCAGAGTCTCAAAAGATAATAATTTAGATCCTCCAAGATATATGGCTATTCATAAACAAAGAATCTCGGACTTATATATCCATAATCCTTCATCTATGTATGACTTGAGACTCTCGTTATCTTTCGAACATCCAGTTCCTGAAAATAGTATAGAACCAATTCAAAAAAATAATAAACCTGCTATAACTAGATTGAAAAAACGTTCTTCTTGGAGTCATCGTCCAACAGTGACAAGATTTGATATGACAAGAGTCTTAAGACCAAAAGAAATCAAAACCAAACTGGGTAAAACCCAAGTTGAACATGACCAATCTTTCGAAGCCGAATTGGAAATCGATGTTCACGAATTATTCACAGGTTTCGATAAGTTTAAAGATGGTTCCGATAATATCAGATTCGAAGAATTAGTGGAAATCTTCCTAAACAACGCCAGATGTTTGAACAACAGGGTCACCAGATTGGCCAGTGCGGGTCATTAACCCCCTATGTATTATACTTAATTAAAGACTGTCCCAGTAATGGCGTTATTGTAGTTATATAGTAATTACTTGTAAAAACATCCGTACCCCTGCCGCAGCCAAACGAACACGAGCGTTTTTTTAGTCGAACGCACTCAAATTCTAAGCTTCCAACTGAAAAACTCCAGGGTTTGTTAGTAACTATTCTTTTCAAGATAGATCTTTTCATTATCATCAGATCTTATGATTCAGAGGTTAGTGATTTGAACTATTCTTTGGCCGTTGTTTTTTTTTTTTTTTTTTTCTGTTTAATTTGTTAGTTTACTGTTCAATTCTTCGTTGCATTTTTTAAAACTCGTTCATAGACAGATACAACATAATGATTTATATAATTTTAACAGGCTTGATAGCATTGGGTTTGGCAATCGTCTATGGTGTTGTATTGTACTTTTCACATATCCCAAGACTTGAAACACCGAGTGAACTGACGTATATAACCAACGATTTCACTGAGAATAGCTATGATTTACCACCTCGATTGACTTCGCAGGTTGGATTGAAAAATCAAAGCTTACATGGCAGAGGAAGTATTGAATTGAGTGTTGTGATTCCATGTTATAATGAAACCAATAGATTGGGTAAAATGCTCGATGAAGCCACGGAGTATTTGAATAAGAACTATAAAGAAAATTATGAAATTCTCATTGTTGATGATGGATCAAGTGATGGCACTGATGATTACGCCTTGCGTAAGGCCACCCAGTTGAAATTGGCTCCTCATATCCTTCGAGTAATTAAGTTGAGCTCAAATCGTGGTAAAGGCGGTGCTGTCACTCATGGGTTATTACATTCAAGAGGTAGATTGGCCCTTTTTGCTGATGCTGATGGGGCTACGAAGTTCTCTGACGTTAAGAAATTGATGGATTGGTTAAACCAACTAGGCAACAAGCCAGGGGTTGCTATTGGCTCAAGATCCCACATGGTGGATACTGATGCAGTTGTTAAAAGATCCTTTATTCGTAACTTCTTAATGTATGGTTTACATACCTTGGTTTACATTTTTGGAATAAGAGCAATCCAAGATACTCAATGTGGATTCAAAATGTTCAACCAAGAGTCAATATCAAAAGTTTTCCCCCATATGCATACCGAAAGATGGATTTTTGACGTTGAAGTCTTATTACTATGTGAGATTCAAGGTATTGCAATGCAAGAGGTTCCAGTCAACTGGCAAGAAATCGACGGGTCCAAAATCGACTTGGCAAAAGACTCCATTGGCATGGCCATAGATTTGGTAGTCACCAGAATAGCCTATCTAATCGGAACTTATAAACTCAATGAATGCGGACGATTATCAAAGAAAAACCAATAGTTCATTAGCAGATATTTTAAATATCCGTACAGTTTTTTTTCCTTTCTCTTTATATCCCGTTTGTACAATAGCATTTGCTCTACTAGCCTAATTACAGCATTCAATTGTCCTAGTTTCAGTAGAATTTATAGAGATAGGTTTGTTGGAAGTGCTCAAAAGCTCCTTTTGGGTGCAAGCAGAACCACTAAAAGAGCAGACTCAGTATTGAGCCCGTTTCTTCATTTCGTAGTTTGCAGTAAAAGTTATAGATAATTAAACCCCTTATTGAAAGAAGTATCCTGAGTGATAATAAGAAATAATTCAGAAGCCTATATGAGCCACGAAAATTGAGATTGAGCCTTGCATCACCGGGTTTATTTCTAGCTTTTTGTTAAGAAATTTTTAAATTGCAACGGTATTAAAACTTGTTTTTCATGCCGAATCAAAGTAATTTAGAGGTATTCTTTACTTTAGGGTCTTCTTAAGTACTTATTTTGTTCCATCATAATACCCGTGATGTCGCTATATCATCGACTAGTGCAAAAATCCCATCTTGGTATAATTATCGTTCTCATTTTCGGGAATATACTCTTTTTCGGATACTTTTATACTTTAAATTCAGAAAAATCTTATATTTATTCACCATCTGGGGAATCGGAGTATTATGTCTTACAGAACAATTTGGTTTCCAATGACCAGGAATTGAGCAAGATTGTTGAGTCCCAACAGTTGGGGAGTCTCAGTGAACAAGAGGTTATCTCCAAATTGTCCGAACGATTGAAAGATTCTGAACAAAGTAAGAAAATAGCAGAAAAGATTAAACAGCAAGTCTCTGATGAGTATAAAGAGAGATACATCGAGGAACTAAAAGCCCAAGTCGATAAGGAGTACACCCAGCAAATCTTTCGTCAACTGGAAAAATCGTATACTTTATTCCAGGAGTTGAAAGCGAAATTCTTAATTGACCATAGTAAGGAGATTAAACAGTCTTTAATCAATGATATATTGAAGGATGCAAATGATGATGACGATGGAAAGGCGTCCAATCTCAATTCTCTAATATCCAGTAAGGTCGATAGCCAAATTAATAAGCAAAACTACTTGTCTTTTATATTCAATGATTTGATTTTTGCTTTCAAACCGAAAACCGAATCGATTCCTAAAATGCAAGAGGGTGATTCGATCGGTGGTAATATGTTTCGTGAAGTTTTGAATCCAGGTTATACTAAAGAATTTTTAACTAAAGAAAGAGTAGAATTGAAGGATGATGTTTTCAAAGATTTACAAGATAATCATGATAATTTGGTTAAAGCCTTGCATAATCTTGATCCACCTTTACCCCAGTTTTATAGTGGAGATGGGATTGTGATTAATGGTGGGGGTGTATTCATGACTGGTGCCATCATTACTTTGATTCAATTACGTGAATTAGGTTCGAAATTACCGGTGGAAATCATCCTTAATGATAGCGAAGATTATGATGATCACATTTGCAAAACACTATTACCTAAATATAATGCGGGTTGCAAGATTATACAACAGGAACTTGGGGATGAATTGTACAGAAAACTCAAGTTATCAAGTTTCCAGTTTAAAGTTGTCGGTTTATTGGTTTCAAGTTTTGATAACATAATTGCCCTTGATGCTGATAACTTGCCTATTAGAAACCCCGATTACTTACTTTTTTCTGAACCTTTTCTTTCCTCCAAATTCTTATTATGGCCAGATATTTGGCATAAAGGTACTTCTCCTTTATACTATGATATTGCCCGTTTTAAAATTAGTGGTCCCCCCACTAAAAGACAAGGTTTAAAAAATGATCAGGATTATGGAGAATATGTTAAAAAAAATATCGATAATGAAGTTTTCTTTCATGATTTACAAGGTACTCCTCCTGGTATTGGGGCAGAAACTGGTCAATTGGTTTTTTCTAAAAAAGAACATTTCCGTAGTTTTGTTTTATCATTATATTATAATATTTATGGTAAATCCCATTATTACCGTTTATTATTTCAAGGTACTTTTGGAAGTGGTGATCGTGGAACTTTTATACCAGCCTTACACGTGATGAATGAACCTTATCATCTTAATAATTACCATGTCTGGTTTGCTGGTTATGAAGAGAAATACATGAAAAGTGGTAAGGTAAACTCTCGATTAGAAGAAAGTACAATGGTTCAACATGATCCAAAGACTTCAATCAAGTTTTATGAAGATTGGGAAAAATGGCTCAAGGAGAAAAACATGGACATTAGACTCTATCCATTTCAAGATAACGATTACACAAGAGATTTATTTCAATCATTTTTGGATGATATGAAAAATTCCAATAATGGTCAAGATTATAAACTACCCGAGGTCTTGTTTTTGCATGTACATAAACCAAAAATCAACCCAGTAAGAAACTTGTCCCCTAAATATAAGTTTCAATTCAAAGAAAAAGTTTATACTCAAAGATTTTTAGGAGAGTCCGGGAAATATAATAAAGAGTTTGATTCAAATGAAGATTGGGAATTAAAATTCAATTCAATTGCAAAATGGGTTGTTTGTGATGCACTCGATAGTAAACGATTCTGGAACGATATTGCTAATCTAAATCAAAAGGATGTTTGCAAAAAGATTAGTCTGTTTGTTGAATTTTTAAAACGAGATTCAACCAACAAAGATTCAGCTAAATTAACTTCTGTGTAAAATTTGGCTTTTAGCATTTTGAATCCAGTTTCTACAAGATAGTTTCAGGTTTTTATATATTAAGATATGTAATTCACGAACAAATATATTTTTTCATTTTTCACTATAAAAGATAGAATTAATTAATGAGCCATATAGTTTCTTCTTTTCATCACTTAGTAAATAAAGGAACATTTTTCTACTTTTCTTTCCGTTCGTTTGCTTTGTCCGTCTGACAAATTCTAGGTAAAGTATCATTATGGAAGAAATGAAATAGCTCGAATTATTATCTGTTTCAGATAAACCGCAAGGCCCCTTTATTGACGCTAGGGCTTGACGAGCCCCGTTTATACACACAAACTGGGGGATTTTTGGTAAGTGATCATACAGATTAACAAAAATTAAACATTCTTCAAACCCGTTGTATAAAGTGAATTCTCGCTGGTCAATTTTATTAACAACAACATGGAGAATATTTAAACCTTGATGTAAATATCTTGCACTTGAGCAGTTATCTTTAAGGTATTGGTACATAAACTCTATAATTAAGTAACCATCAAAGATCAACTCTCCAAATTTTAGGTTTGAATAGTACATATACATCTGAAAAAAGATATTCCAGATTCTATCAGGTTTCAACTTGTTCTTCTTGAACTCCTCTTTGAGAGTCGAGTTGATTTTTCTCGAAAAATATTCATCAGACAAGCTAGGTTCATATTCTCCTTGGTATATATACTTAGCAATCTGGTCCATACAGGCTTGTTTGCTACTCATACTAATTTCCTTTAATGCCCGTAGAATAATGTCTTCAATTTCTGTATTTTTGTATATCTTTTTGAAGTCGCCTAGAATACAGGTGGGTTTTGGCTGCAAATCATTCTCTTTCATTTGAAGAGATTGGTCCAAGAGTTGTCTCTTGCTTGAGGGCTCTTTGATATCCAACTCACTGTGATCCTTTTCTTTTCTACTTCTTCTTGCTTTCCTACTCATTTCTATGGGCGTTTAAAACAAAGTGTAGTAAAAAGTTTTTTCAATCCACAATTGTAACATTTTGATCTTTAAAATCACCGTTGAATATAAATTCAAACCCACTCCAGGTGTTAATACCCCAACTCTGTAACAACACTATAAGCTTAAGCGACATTCCGAGTATGACCACACTCTAAAGATGCTTTTCCATTTCCTAATGAGCTTCTCTTTGCCTTAATTCTTTGAGTTTTTATGCAATTACTACTGCTTTTCATGTAAAATCAAACTCAATCCCTAAGCTAAATGACTTATGTTGTTACGTTAGTCTTCTTTTTGCTCTTTCAAGTTTGATTTTAGCAAACTTTTTAAAAATTGTAATTTTTTGTTAGCTTTGAATAAACGTCTGCATAAGGACCCCAAATTCCAAATTGATTGTAATATAATCTGGCCTCATACCTGTCCTAAAAGGGTAATTGCAACCTAGTTAGGCGCCAGACTATGATCCTGAATCTATTCCAATGTATAACTCTCTCCTAGAGAAACATACTCAAGCTATTCTACAATAACTCATATTAAACACAAACGGCCTAGCTTCCTCCCGAAGCAGTCGACCTCTATAAGACGTCCTATTAATAATCACTATCAATAACTCTATCACTAATCTATTACACTCATCCAACTCGTCTAGGAGCTGATGGCCTGCATTATAACAAGGTTCATTAAGCCTTTTATAACACACACTTCTGATCAAGCTATGTTGAACTAGACTAGGAGTAGATCATCCCAAGTCACATGAGATGCATCTCAGCATCCTATCTAAACAACCATAACTATCTTTCAGATCCAGAGATATCCCTATATCTCAACACAGAGGATGAAGAAGTCCATCTTCCAACCTCAACACACGTAGACTAATCCATCACAGACTAATCCCACGAACACAAGATAGATGAGTTATAGACATGATACTAGAATCCTTTTCATACTATGATACATACTCTTAAGATAATAATAACTGAAATAATAACATTCAAACTTGTTAACTTCTTCATCTCGATAGTTGTTTTCTTCTTTCTTTCTTATTTTTCTCGACGAACTTTGCCATCCCTTCAAAGTTCGTCCACCAATCATGTCTAAGCTCCCTCTACTCGGTGTACGTGCTTCCAAGAGATTGCAGCATAACTCAATCGCACCCACCTATATCTAGCAGATTCACTTCAATCGCCAACAACTCCTGTTAGTTCTTTCCGTTCATCTTCAGACGTAAGTAGTGATCCTGCTCTGACTATTACTAGCCATCGCGACGTTCTAGTGTTCCCAAGACACTATAACTAAAGATCGTCGACCAGAGTCGAACCGTCAGCCTCCCAGAAGGGAAGTAATGAATATCAAGGAACATTCCATCACATTGATGTCTACGGCCATATCCAGCATAAAGCATGATTACCCGTCCGATCAATAATTATTAAGCTGCTGAGAGCGATGCTGAGTACGTTAGTGGGAGACCATAATGGAAACCATCGTGCTGTAGACTCTTCTTTTTTGCAGTTTTTGGTTAATTTTTCGCCGCGAAGATAGATTTGCAACCTTCTCGAGTTAAAATCGTGGACTCCATTTTGTATTAAGCGAAGTTGAAGATGTTCAATATAAAGATACTACGAATATTGTTGAGTTGATAAGGAGTTGACGAATTCACTAACTGTGGCTGAAATGACGTGAGATGTAGAAAAAAACGTATAAATTTTCGAGACGATGACCAGAGAGTTCTGACTTAACCTCACCAGCAATGACCCAGGATCATACCATTCTAGTTCATAATGGAAAAGTATATCAGCTTGACCAGGACGAGATACCGAAAGAAGTCGTTGGCGAAATCATTAGCAAGCTTCAACAACAATTGAAGTTGACTAGTTCTCCGCCTCCACTTGAAAAAGTGATAAATCTTAACGATTTTGAGGAAATTGCTAGTAAGTTTTTGAAACCAGAAGTTTGGGCATACTATAGAACAGGTTCGCTTGATGAAATCACCTTGAGAGAAAATATACGTTCATTTGCCAAAATATTCTTTAAGCCCCGAGTTTTGCAAGATGTGAGAAACGTTGATACATCAACTAGGTTATTAGGAACAAGCACTTCATTACCCATTTACATTACGGCATTTGCAAATAGTGAATGGGGGAACCCATTGGCAGAGAAAATCTACACCAGAGCAGCTGGAGAAGCAAATTTAATTTACATGATACCTACCATGTCCAAATATACATTAGAAGAAATTGAAAGCGAAGCCCATTCTGACCAAACACAATGGTTACAAATATATATCAGCTCTACTGGAAAGGAAGAATCATTCGACAAAATCAAGCAAGCAGAACGATTAGGTAATATAAGTTCAATTGCATTCACTATTGATACTGCACAATTAGGAAAAAGAGAATCAGAAGACCGGGAGCTAGGTAAAGGATTTAGGGCTCAAAGAATGCCTCATGATCCATCATTTGATTGGAATACGTCATTAGAATATAGAAAACGCACCAGCTTGAAAATTATTTTAAAAGGTATCCAAACTAAAGAAGATGCTTTAAAAGCAGCCGAATTGGGTATTGATGCTATTATTATTTCAAATCATGGTGGCAGACAACTAGACTCTTCTCGCCCTACAATTCAAGTCTTGGCTGAAGTCGTACCATACCTCAAGGCAAACGGTTTTTATCACAAGATTGAAGTATTGGTAGATGGGGGTATCAGAAGAGGTAATGATGTGGTCAAAGCATTGTGTCTTGGTGCCAACGGAGTTGGTTTGGGTAGGTCCTTCTTATATAGTGGATCTATCTACGGTAAAGATGGAGTTAAAAAGGCTATTGAAATTTTAAATGATGAAATCAAGTTAAGCTTAAGACTATTAGGAGTAAACCGTTTAGATCAGTTAAATGAAAATTACCTTGATTTAACCAGGTTACATTAGCATATATAATATAGAAAGGCAATGTCCTACGATATTTTCAGCTGAATTTCATGTATTTTTAACGAAACCTTGACTTTAAGTCTTTGTAATTCATTAATTATTAGCCTATCACGGTCCGTCAATTGAGACAAGAAGAAATTCGGAGAAATTATCACTTTTCCTCTCTAATTTCCGTAGGGCTTCGGCCCTACTTCATATCCTTTTTCTAGTTTTTCTAAGTTGATGATTGGCCAAAATCCATGCTGAAAAAACGAAAATGAGGGCACTTCTTACCTACTCACATGTACCAGCCTAGTATCTAGACAGTTGAACCATTAAACCAAGAGCCAGCTGGCATTTCTTTTCTTTTTCAAAGTAATTAATACCTAATTAGGCACGCCAAATTGCGGTAACTCGCACTTCAACAAAACAGGTTAAGCCGTTCCGTCAGTTAAGTGCGAGATGGC
>JASBNA010000164.1:0-16288 GCA_038087015.1 Cerrena zonata | reverse complement strand
ATGACGACAATAATTTACACCACGATACGATATGGCACTGTTATCTCTATGCTGTTGCAGGTCGTTTCCCATCAATATATTGCACGATCTGTTACGGTGAGTCGATGTCTTTTCTCCGTTGCTTACTCTGTACTTAGTGCATCATAGAGGTTAGCCGATTTAGATCGTGACTCGTGCAATTTCTGAAAATCTGACATATGATACTAGTTGCAAAGCTATATTGTTCGCTAACTACACCGCCAACATCCTGTGTCTGATTTCATACGCGGGTCAGGATGATTCGATTACATGATTTTTGATGCTCGCTGACCATCATTCCAACTAGCTTTCGACTGTTTCCGTATTTGGGTAATCAACAAATTCAAATGGCCTCCTCTCATCCTTGTATTTTTGACCAGTATGTTTTCTCCGGCGATCAACATTGTAAGTATTTTGAACAATGTATAGTTGTGACATAGAGTTAACTCGATATTCACAGTACATCTACAGTGCCCCTACCATCACGTATAACATCATATCCACAGGGCCCTTTCAAGGATGTCAGGTTGGGAGAGATAAGCCAACATACGTTCAGTATGTCAATAGTTTTGTCTTCAGATCATGCTCGTGTCTAAATGGAAAGTGTGCAGCAGTCAGATTTTACATCTTTTACTTTGGCGACTTCTGACCTTCAACTTCGACAGTACCTATCATTACGCAAGCGATTGCCGTGGGCTCTGATGCTCTGATTTTAGTTTTCACTCTGATGGGCACTCTCAGTACATACAAGGAATCCAGAAATATACAGGCGAAGACTCAACTGACGACTGCTTTAGTTCAAAATGGTATGTTGGCGTT
The DNA here is from genome assembly GCA_038087015.1 of Cerrena zonata. NCBI lineage: Eukaryota > Fungi > Basidiomycota > Agaricomycetes > Polyporales > Cerrenaceae > Cerrena > Cerrena zonata. Next base: position 15,451 of record JASBNA010000164.1, on the reverse strand, counting down.
CTTTGGAAGCAAAATACCTGAATCTTGATTGATGTCAAATAGGATTTCTTCAATTTCTGTACGGTCTTCGAACATCGGAAACCAGCACATCAACTTATTTTCTTATAGAGTACTACTAGCCATGAACATAACTACGATGGTGCTGGATCAGTTATCTGTTGCATCCGACTCATTGGTAAGTCGAGCTCGTCCGACTACGATAGTATAATTGGACTCACTCTTCAACCCGACAGATTCTCCAGAATGCATCGTATTTTTTGTATGTGCAAGATGTGTATGTTTCTCCTTTCGTCTGAGATGCCATAATGATAACAGGAAGATTTAGGATCAACTCTATTTTGCTCTCCCATTTTATCATAAATCTTCGATCCAAATCTCCGTTGAACGGAAATATCTCCCAACCTAGTCAACTCACCTCGACTACTGTAGAATTTGCCTCTACGAGCATACTAGGGGATATTGGAGAGCCACTCAATGACTCATACGGCCTTGGGATAGCTGACGTTGATTATCAGAATGTCATGGGGAGTACTCTACCAATGGGCGGTGACGATAGGCGAGTTTTTCTCCTTGAAAATCCAGAACAGGTGGTGAATGTTGATCCAAAACGTTAGCCTTTTGCATGACAATACTGCGAATGACACTACCGAAGTAATTGCTCTGTGTGAGATCGACAGAGCTTAAAGCTTGAAGCTTGAAGCACGTGTCGGTTTTTGGGTTAGATCCAAAGGAGTTTCACGTAAAATCACATACAAATGACCCTCGAAATTAGAGCGACATGTTACGGAAAGACAGGGTTTTTTTTTCGGAAGCGAGGACAGATACATCACTCTTGCATAATTAGTCCAGGGCTTTAAATCGATAATTGGGTCGATCACGGGTGCATACGAAACAGCAGATTAGGATTGATGTTATACGACAAGAGAAGAGCGTAAGCTACTACGAGTACTTTGCATAGAAATGACTCTGGTAGTACGAATGACAAAGCCGCTTCAGGAACCTCTGAGAGATCATCTTTTCAAAACCATCGATCAACCACTTTCGAGTTCAGCTCGACGATACCATTTTTTGTGAGCAGAAGACCCTTGATCGTAACCGTGTACTTTACCGTCTCAGCCTCCGTCGGCCGAGGAGTGGGCTGAAGGGCGGTTGCTTTAGAGATAGCTACCACTTGTGCCTGTACGTTGCTTGCAGCGAGGGCTTCGGGGTTACGACCATTGTCAATGGCATCTTGGATGATTGGACCAAGGACATGGTCGAGATGTGGGGGCGGGTGAGTCCCGTAGCATGTGGCGAGTGATTTAATAGTGCGGGGCTTTGCGTTTGCTACCGTATGTGCTCGTTTGATGACAGCACAATCCTCGTGACCCACGACAACAACATTCAGATTTCCGCGGTGATCATCAAGGAATAGCTCGAAGAGAGCTTCAAAACTGGACTCGAGCATGGGAGTCTCATCCTCATCTCGAGGTACTGTTGGGATTATACTAGAAACTCACGTTAATATATGAATGACTCAAAAATCGTAACGAGCTTATACATACTTTCCGAGAGTTCTATGAGTGTGAATGTGTGTGCATTGAAGAGGCACTTCAATGTTGCGGAAATGACAACATCCGATTAACAAGGTCTTTCGGTGGGAGTTAGAGCAGCGTAAACCGCCAATAATCCAGAACGTTTACTCACTGGGTTGGCTAAGGTAGGGTCCTCAACGACAATATCAGAAGTCGTTGAATGTTGGGTATCCAGATTCGGTATTGGGTTATGGATTGGTGGCAGGAATGGCTGGGGCTCTGTGGGTCTCGGCAGGATAGCGATCATTGCGATTGAAGGAATGAGTCTGACTGGAGAGTGTACTCTTTGTCGGAGAGGTCTTATAGCCGCAGGTTTCTATTGCCGCCAGCTGTCCTTGTGTTCCCCTTTGGTTCTCCCGTAACATGCGGGGTCAACGTTCGACGGAAGCTGAACGATAACTCAATAGTTATCGGTCAAGTGGTCACTCCATCTGACTGGAGTATGAAGCTCTTTGTGTAAGAAGATACGAGAAAGCATGCGATCCCTAGAAGAAATGAATACAACGTTGCAAAGCTGAAGAGAGGAAAACATGTTTTGTACCAGTGTATTAAGGGCTATCGAGGATGAGAGCCCATATCTCTCCGTACATTGCATACACCAAGAAGGTTGTGCACCCTGTTCGTCCATCAGCAGTGGCTGATCTTCTTGCGATAAAGTTTCTGAGTTTCGTACATGAGTTTCGTACATAGTCCTTGCGTGGTGCTCGTGTTATTTCATCGCCAGCGACGGGGCCCTCCACCGTCTTATTGCTCCGAGTGAAACATCGAGGACGCCTCATTTCTTTGGTACACCCATTACTGCAGCCGGACCACATTGCAATTTCAAAGAAAACAAAGTTCTCGATGATCTCCCAAGTGTAGATATACTTGGCGCGGAGAAGCTAACACTCATCACGATCTTACGCTATTAGACTCTGGAAGATAAATTCTCTCTGATCAGGAGCCTCATATCGATATAGGGATATTGAGTACCATTACCTGGCTTGTAGTTTGAATCTTAAGTTTTTCAGACGAGAGAGAGAGAGAGAGAGGTTTGTATTGTTTCAGCCATATAGTACGCGCCCGGGCCCGTAGTGGTAGAGCACTCACCGATTTGACGGCCATCAGCGGAGATTGAACTCCAGTTACTTCAGCCACACAGCCACTGTAGTTGAACTTGAACACGTCGCGACTTGCACGACGTACTCAGTCGTGTTTACTCGTAGAGACACTACTATGTCTCCCTAACCTGGCTCCTCTTATTTGCTTAGATGTACGGTATGTCTTCCATTCGAACAAATTCACTTTTTTCCTCCTCAGGAAGCGGCAATATAGGTATTGATTCAGATCTGAAGTCCGTTGTCCATCATGCTTGCCAGTAGTTCCGTGACTCGCTATCGGAAGAATGCGGAGTACGAGGGATATCTTCTACCGGTGTACCATTTGCTGAGCAACAAGAAGCGACTATCTTTCCAAAGTACTACAGAGCCTTGAAATTTATTTGACTGTATACTCACTTTGTTTCTCTATTCTGCCTTGTCGCAACTATCTTCTCGAGAATCGAAATAGAGGGCTGAAAAGTGAGCCCAGGATTGATTTACATTGATCCTCTGTCATTCCGTGGGCCTGACTAGTCGATGCAGCTTAATCCTAAACTGTTATAAACCTTTCTAGATGAACCTTCTTGAACGTGCTGCATATGCATAATTAGTAAACTATTCGCCAGGTGTCTCACCACTTCCCGCCATATTCTATCAGATCTTCCAATGAAGCTTGAAGTTCGAGACAACTTCTTTTCCACATATTCAACATCTGCTCATGATGCTTGCAGATTATGTGGTCGCGCGATATCGTTCGGCTTGTTGTCTAATGGTCGATCCCAGCATCTACTCTCCTGGTCAAATTATGGTGTGTCACGGTTTCCGGGGGTATCTATTCCTTGAATTCGACTTCTAATCGTTTCCTGGTTTCACACGTCACGCCAAATCGATAAATCATTTCCCGACGCACTAATCGATGAAACATCCCATGCAGTAGCATATGCTCCTGTGTGCGGACAGCCCTAATGTCATTCAGTCCTTGTGGCGGGGCTTTCTTCAATACGGTATGTGCATGTAAACACTTGAATCGCTTTAGCCTGATCAGCTGGATCTCACCAAGTTAGATGCCAGCTAGTCGTTTATGGCTCTTCCGAAAAAGAAAAAAAACATCTATTTTTCATCCCGAAGCTTTTCCAGTGCGCCGATCTAGTTCTCAATCTGGAAACTCCCGAGCAATCTGCCAGGGAGTCGGACGATCCCCTTCGTAGACTTGTTTTCCGTCCGCTTTACACTGCTCTGTATATTCAGGCACTGAATTCTCTCAGGATACATGGAAGTCAAAGATTGCCTCTATGGTACTCTCCTCTCGCGTTGGGAGTTCATTGTTCTCGCATCGTGTGATGGATGGAGGGTGCACATCAGGAGTACCTTATTGCAAGTTCGTATACCGAACTCTCATCCAGGACCTCTCATTCTTACCGTCATGAGGAGAAGCCAAGGTACCGCAAATCGGATCGGACGTATCAGATGAAACTCGGTTTATAGGCCCACGACCGTCTTTGACTTCCACCTTTTCCGAGTATTCTCATTGTTTGTACTACAGACACTGCCATGGCCATTCATAGTTCCGATGAGACAAACTAACTCACCTATGAATGATCTTGGCTCTCATGACTTTCATGACTTGAACCTTGAAGTTTTGCATCTTCGTACGTCGCACTGTAACACCATTTTCCGACGACAAGCCCAGACTCGGAGAACTCACCCCTTTCGCTGGTGACGTGGGTCGTGTACCTGTAACTGACAGATGAATGGAGAGAGCATAACCATCCCGTTTCAGCCTTTCGTCCCACATACTAACGAATTATGCCACAGGTACTACGGGGGTTTCCCCTCGGAGAGCATCCTGCGCCTTTCGCAGCAGGCTTGTATATAAGTTCCCCGCTGATACCGATCCTCGGATAGAGACGATATTCTTCGAACTATAACCGAAATCGCCTACAGCTCATTTTCATTATGGCAGACTCAGGCTTGACACCAGAAGAGCGGATCGAGCAGGCGTATGTGAACGTTACTGCAAGATTCAATCTTATGGGCTGACACAGAATATAGGTTGGCCGAGAGAACAGCACAGTTGCTCTTTGGAGCTGCGATGAGTCAGTTCTATCCCTAGATCTAAGTTATAAGATCTAACTATTCCTACAGCTCTTTCTGTTTATGACTTGCTCCTATCGTTTAACAAAGAAGTGGAATACATCTGGCGCAGAAAGTTCAGCATGGTGAAGATCCTCTACTTCACGATAAGATACTGCACCGCTCTTTCCATATTCTGGAATATCATCATCAGGAAATCTATATTCTCGTCTGTTCCGGTAAGCTCAATTCATCTTCTCGCCGTGTCGTTCTATGTTTATATATTTCAATAGAGGTTTGTCGCGCTCATATTGGGAGTTAAACTTTCTCTCATGTCGCACTAGTTGCAAAGCCACGGGAATAATTTATTATGTCATAACAATCATATGCCTCTTTGCATATGCAGGTTAGTATCCTATAATATGTCCCGTATGTTGACCTCGATTAACATCTCTTCAGCATTTGATTGCCTACGGATATGGGTGATATGTGAATTCAAGTGGTATCCTTTGATACTTGTATTCGTGCTCAGTATGTTTACCCCTGCCGTCAACATCGTGAGTCTTGAGAATATTTAGGATTAGTAAACGATCGACTGATGATCTCAACAGTACTATTTTAGCGTACCCTCAACGTACTCTATTGTCCCGTCGGGTGCTCATAATGAGTGTTGGATTGATTCAGTTGAGCCGATATACCCATAGTACGTTCGAAATCCCAATGCTTGGTTTCACTATTAAATTTTTACTACCCACAGCTGTCCGTTTCATTATCCTTTGTCGAACGTTAATAAGGTTTAACTCAGATATTCATAGTGGGAGTGGTCACAAGATCGATTGCTGTGGGCTCTGATGCTACGGTATTGTTCTTTACTCTCGTGGCAACCTTGAGTACATACAGGGATAGCAAAAAGGCGAAAGTGAAAACTAGGTTGACAACGACACTTATCCACAATGGTACTTATTTACCACAGTTTCAACTAGGATATGTGATTGATGACAGAATTCCTCATAGGCTTCCTTCAATTCCTGTCAGTAGCTGAACTCGTCTTCATCCCTGCTCCGATCTAAATGACTGTATGCATAGCGGACTACTGGCTATGAATGTCATTGCAGTATTCCTCAACATATTCTCTATTGCGTCTAGCTCTCCGGTCAGTATTCTCGCCATGTCCGGTATCTGACTCACACCGCAACTTTCTAGACCGCTCCGCATGCAACATATTTCATCACATTATTGGATGCGTAGGTTTCTATCCTACTATCCAACGATGTCCCTCTTTTGATATCTCCCTAGGGTTCACTCGATTCTACTTTCCAATTTCATGATTAACCTTCGGTCTGTGTATCAATCAACTGGGAACCTATCCGACCCTGGCCGACAGAGCCTGAGTATACACTTTGCGAGCTCTATCCTAGGGAACATTGGTGCACCGCTTAACAGTTCCTGGGCCTTAAATATGAACGGCCCAGAGCAAGATTTTCTAGATCGTATTGAACGGAACAGGTGAGCATTATTCAAATAAACACAAATTCAAGATGAAGTTGTTTACGCAGTCTTGTAACAGTTCAGAAAGGACATGTGATAGTACTGCGCAAACATGCGCTGAGAATAAAGCTGATGAAGCAGTAGCAGTTTGAATCCTGTAAATGTAGAAACTCCGGTTCGGAATAACGCACGAAGGGCACTCGTCAAATCATATTTATGTGTTAAACATATTGCGATGAATACGTTGATAGGGAGTAACGAGTAAGTCCTGGGACGCATCCGGGACTCTGATCCTCAATCTCGAGCTAACGTAGAGTTCTTGTGAGATAGTTCAAGCCGAGGGTGGGGGTGAAGACTTAAGCGCTTACGTCAACGGATTTTGCGGCCGCTAGGGCCGCAACGGTGAGTACTTGAGTAACCATCAACATTCGTTCTTTAACCTAACCTTGGACATCTTCTCATCTCAGAAACATGTTTAGTAGAATTTACTTCCGTCAAATGACTGGTTACCACTGTGTATAACCTCACAGAACCTTGCGTACCTTTGAATTTTAGCCTAAGCTTCGATCCGCGTTTAGGTTTTCACTACCATGACACCGCTGTCATTGGAGTTGTTGAATGCATCTTAGAGCAACGGAAACTTGGCGATGTGTGTCTTTCTCTAAATATAATAGCTTGAACTAACCTCATTGACTAAAATCATATCCCCTTAGTAAAAGTTGAATCCACGTCAACTCACAACCAGGCCAAAGGAACTTCATACGATTGATGCAACCACCTCAACTTGAAGTGCCAGCGACGTGTAGGTGTCATCGAATACTGATCTAACCTCGAGACAAATTTACTTCGTCATTAGCTGGCGTCCTAGAGAAACCATAGTATAACTCGCCGTTGGTGACACACCATGTTCAACGTTCAACCCTGAGTATTGGATACCGAACTATGACACTGAGGCTACTGCACATTTTGCTGACTAACTTGAGTCCGGTTCATGTGATTATAGGCTTTCACCCTCTTCTACTTCGAAAGACCATTTAACAGTTCAAAAACGTAACCCGACTTTATGCCAACTCCGTAGAAGATTGGTCATATCGGGATATGTACAGGACTTTGTCATCATACTAGAAGATAATGTGTCTCTTCTGTTGAGCTCACTGTTTCGGTATAAATAAGTGGTGCATTCCGACCCCATTTCCTACTCACGCCCTTTAGATCCCGTCCGATATCGATCAACATGTCTGTTCCATCCAAAACTGCAGAGTACTTCATGGCTGGGGTAGGTCGTACATCATTGTTTAGATCAACATGTGCTAAATGACTTCGCAGATGGATGGAATCCACAACCTTACGTATAGGGAGTCACCTCTGTCTCTCCCTAAGGCCAATGAAGTCCTAGTCAAAATCCATGCAGTCTCGTTGAACGTAAGAGCATATATAACTACATGTCGGACTTAGATTAATATCATCTTCAAATATAGTATCGCGACATAGCTTTCGCCACTGGGACCTACCCTGGTGCCGTAACAGGCATTGTCCCATGTTCCGATATGGCTGGAGAGGTCGTGGCCACAGGAATCGATGTCCAGAACTGGAAGAAAGGTGACCGCGTTACGAGCAGCTTTTGCCTTGATCATATTGCCGGTGATATCACTGATGTAATAAGGGCCACTGCACTCGGTTCCCCAATTGACGGCGTACTGACACAATATAGGAACTTCCCTGCTCACGTAGGTCGACTGAAAATCCATCATGCGTTCTATGTACCGATGAAGATAATTACCCGGTCTAGGCTCTTGTGAAAATCCCGGACTATATGACCTTTGAACAAGCTTCTACTCTGGCGTACGATCAGTTCTCTGTCTACTGAATACGAATCCGTGTACTGATATAAATACTTTTACTGCCTACCAGTTGCGCAGCTCTGACAGCATGGAGCTCATTACGTGGTCCCGTTCCCCTCAAGGGTGGTGATACAGTTCTCGTTGAGGGCACTGGCGGTGTTTCAATGTACGTGCTTCCGAAGAATATATATTTCATGCTTGATTCATCTCGATTACTCATAGCTTTGCCCTGCAATTTGCTTCCGCTATGGGTGCAACCGTTATCGTCACATCTTCATCGGATGAGAAAGTCAAACTTGCTAAACAACTCGGTGCGACCCATACTATCAATTATAAGACTCATCCGAACTGGGATCAAGAACTATTGAAATTGGTATGTATTTGCTTGAATTACTACCACTGTATGAGGTATCTTAAATCGCCAACACGACAATAGACGAACGGTCGAGGTGTCGATCATGTAATCGAAATCGGCGGTGCCGGAACACTCTTGAAGGCAATCGCTTCTACGCGGATGGTCGGTTGGCTTCATAACATCGGGTTCCTCGCAGGGGTATGTCAACGCTTTACTATCAGTGTATTCGAGTCACTGATGTACACTATTGCGATTTTAGGAAGATGATATGGGTAATCTGCCTCTGGAGCTGCTTAAAAGAGGGGTCAGCTATCGGGCTATTTTGATCGGCTCTCGACTCCAGTACGCCAGATACTCTTACTTTACTCCTCGTCCGCTTTGATACTGATCATGATATGCGACAGATTTGAAGATATGAACCGGCTTCTCGAAGCACGCCAGATCCAGCCTGTGATCGATAAGGTGTTCCCATTCGACCAGGCCCTGCAAGCCTATGAACATTTAGCCAGTCAGAAGCATGTCGGAAAGGTTGTCATCAAGATCGCAAATTAAACAGCTGAAGAATGGATCACAGATTGAATCCAATGATCGCGATTTGTTGAGCTTTGAACCACCAGCTCGGTTGTGTAGGTCTCTTTACTGTGATATCTTGACAGATATACAGTGCACTTGTATACTGTAGTATCTCAGCTGGAATTACCTCACATATAAGCTCTATTTTTTTCACAAGATGATTCTCTCCTGCGAATTGAATACCTATCTAATAGAGGGTTTAAATGTCTGATATTGTAGTATTAATTTGAACTATAGAAGTTATTAGAATAAACATTGTTGAGTGTCACCGATACAATAGATGTCAAGTCCGAGGCGAAAACCAAGTTGCGTTGGGGGAAGGGAAGAAGCCGCAGAGGGCAAAGGATCGAGGGATTGTATCGAGGCACCTAAATAATATTGATTACAAATGCTAACTGTGACCTCATACGCAAGGTACCTGTATGACCTTTTGTCAACATTTTTATCATCTCGTCCAGAGAGAAGGTCAAGAAGCGATACGACACTAATAAACCAACGACTGTCTTGCTTTCTTGGGGTCTGCAGAGTAGATTAAGTAGGAGATACGATGGCGCCGAGCTCTTCTTTGTGATTATGTAGTAAAGATACAGTTTCGATTATTATCGATATCATTTTATGTTCGCATCATAGCGAGGCCACAGGCAGAAGCGGAAAGAAATTGCGAAGAGACTACTTGGGTACAAGTTGAGATCGATGAAAGAAATAAAATTTATGATTGCAGTTTGAAACGCTGATTGTCAATTGGTTAGCAGAGAAGAGAAGAGAAGAACAGTGACCGTTGAATGCTTGAGACGTTCGACGAGTCAACTTCGAAATAGAGCTATGAAATAATAAGAAAGGGGTAGTAATGTGATGCGGACAATGATGATGAGTGCAGCGCGCGAGTGAGTGAGTAAAATGGTTGATGATCATGAGAGACCACGAGTGGCGATAGTGGTGCTGTTGAAATAAACATGAGCAAGAGCATGAGATTTCGAAACGATGATTGTGAATTGTCATGGAATAAGCAGCGTAGCAAGCAACAAAAAAACAATAAAAGATGAAAAAATGAAAACGCGCGCACGGATGGGGGAATATGACAGAGGAAACAGAACAGAACAGATAGCAGTAGCAGACGCAAAGATGTGCTAACGGAAAATCTCCCTCCTCTCTCCCTCCCTCTCTCTCTCTTCTACTTTTCATCCACCATTTCTTTCTCTTTCTTCAACACATATCCGTACTCTCCATATTCTCCATACTCCAAAGATACCAGACCTTACTTAACCTATTGAGGTGGTGGAGGGGGTGGCGACGGATTATGTCCCTGTCCCTGAGCAACAGCGAAATGTTGTCCATAGAACGACGGTGACGGGATCGACTGCGTATGCCAATCACCTCCACCTCCAGGACCAGCAGACCAACTAACCCTAGGAGACAACCCAGGCGGAGGAACAGCACCCCAAGGTGTACTTGGTGCCCCGACCGCGACTCGAGGACTACCAGTAGCGTTCCATCCGAGTCCGACAGGTTGAACACCTTGGTTTCTCCGTGGAGCTATCACTTCGTCGTCTTCTGTTGCTAGGGCTGACGAGCCCAATCTACCCTTCGGACTGGGAGATCGGCGGCTTGGTGATGTAGATCCTGAGGCTGAGCCGGAATGGATCATCGTAGAGCTTGATGACGATGATTCACCGAGGGGACGAGCAATGGGCGCAATAATGGGTCTACCGATAGGTCCTAAGTCACTTGAAGGAGAAACTGCCAACGCTGCCAACGAGGATCGTCTTCCAGGAGCGAGTTGAGTCGGCGAAGCCAACGAGTTACTTGACCCGGCAATCCCACTACCCACGATCCCAGCACCAGGTGCCTTGGAAGGTGGACCGATAGGTGCAGGAGGCGCCAAACCAGGTCGGTTAGGTAACATCGGATCGAAGGAGACTTGACCACTACCAAAAGCACGAGGTAGGGGTGAAGGTGCGAGAGGGGAAGGTTGTGAAGCGGAGGTTACGAAGTTACCAGTGTAAGGACCTTGAGGGTTGAAAGGTCCTCTGGGAGGCATCCCGGGAGGAGGGACCATTCCTTGAACGGGTGAGTAGATCGGTGTGTTTGGAGGGAGATGTGATTGATGAGGTTGGTGAGATGGATGAGACGGATGGGATGAAAGAGGAGTATGGGATGGATGATGTGAATGAGGTACATGAGACGGATGAGAGGAGTGTGGATGAGCGGAATGTGAATGAGAAGGGTGTGAAGGGAGAGACGGATGTGTAGGTAGAGAAGGATGTGAGGGATGTGTAGGGATCGAGGGTAGAGAAGGATGACTAGTAAGTTGAGGAACGAGCGATGTAGCCTGTTGGGCGTTTATCACAACCGAAGGGCGAACAGGATGTTGTTGCTGTTGCTGCTGAGGCGGTCGAGGCGGTTGTTGAGGGATCAACTGCTGAGGAGGAATCGGAGGTAATGTCAAAGGCGGAGTCTTTTGCATGATCTTCTTTTGCTGCTGCTGAAGAACACTCGGCGAAGCACGAGGATTAGAACCAGATGCGACAGCGTTATTCCTCGGCGAAGTAGGCACACGAGCATTCTTCGCTCGTTGCTGTTGCTGTTGCTGCTGTTGTTGTTGCTGAGCAGCACGCTCCTTTGCCAAAGCCTCTTTCTCGGCCTTGTCTTTCTCAGCTTTCTCGCGTTCGAGTCGTTCCTTCTCGATCCTATCCTTCTCGGCCTTCTCTTTCTCCCTCTTCTCCCTCTCTTCCCGTTCCTTATCCTCCTTCTCCTTCCTAGCCAACCGCTCGGCAGCCAACCTGGCCTCCCTCTCCTCCCTGACCTTCCGTTCTTTCTCCTCCCGCTCCCTCCTCTCGGCCTTGACTCTCTCCTCCTTCTCCTTCCTTTTCCGTTCCCTCTCGGCCTCCCTCTCTTTCTCTTCCGCAAGCCTCTTCTTTCTCTCCTCATCTTTCCGCGCTTTCTCCTCCTCTTGCGCCTTCCGTTGAGCTTCGCGACGTGCACGCTCCTCGTCCCGACGTTTCCGGTTCTCCTCTTCTTGGGCGGCCTGTTTAGCTTTGAGCGCAGCTTCTTCCGCCGCCTTTTCCGCCGCTTTCGCTGCTTTCTCTTCTTCCTTGGCAAGCTTTTGTAACCTTGAATATGAAAATACCATCAGCACACGACCGCACAAAATATCCCCAGAGTCTCTCTCAATCCTGACGAGAAGCGAGTCGAAAGCGAGAAAGGAAAGAGAATGAAGAATAGAACCGCTCACCGCTTCTTCTCCTTCTTTTTCTGGTTCTGCGTCTGCTTCTTGGCCTCCTTCTCCTTGCTCAACTTGTCCTCATCCTCGAGTTCGCGTAAGAGCTGCAGCTGTCTCTCCTGTGCGACCTTTTCGCGATACGCTTGTAACACCCGTTGTTCGAACATTCGGGCGGCGAAGATCGAGAACATGCGTTTGCCTTCTTCCAACTTCTGCTCTTCTGTCATTACCTGGATGAGGGAAAGTTTGAGTACGTCCCATACACACAAATGGAGAGAAGAGGAATGAAACGGGTAAGGGTTGAGGTGATGCAGAGCGCATTAAATACCCCCAACCGAACGTATAATCCTCGCAGCGTTCAAAGCGAGAGCGTGAAAAGTCAAATATCCAGTTCACGCGTGAAATAATCTAAGATCCCAACAAAAGACGAACAAAACTCACCTCCTCTTCCTCATCATCGTCCTCATCATCGTCGTCCTCCTCATCCTCCTCTACCTCCTCATCCTCACCCTCACCCTCAACGAACCCCTCCTCACCCTCCACATCCCCCGCATACCCCTTATATCCTTTATACCCCTTGTATCCCCTCATCGGATACTCTCCTCCTTCCCCCCCTTCCCCAACGTCTCCTTCAGCACCAGTGTCTCCTTCTGCACGAACGCCATTGGGTTCATCATCCTCGTCTTCACTGTCCTCCTCGATAGATGCCGCGGCTTCTTCTTCACGCTGCATCCGTCGTTCGGCAAGCTGCTCCATCATCTCGAGGAATTTCTGACCGTCATTTTTGAGCAGGTCGTCTGCGACAGTGAGAATGTTACCTGCTGGGCCTGGGGGTAAGGATCAACTCTGCGAAGCATGTGTGTGATTTGAGAAGCGACAAAGGGGAAATGGGAGGGGGAAAATAAGAAAGGAGAAAACGACATGCCTGTGACAGTGAGACTGTTCCCGAAATTCACCAGCCTATCCGTCCCTCTCCCCTCTCTCGCATCAACGCCAGATCTCGCACTTCCCTTCCGTCTTCTTGTGTTCCTACCCGTACGTCCATCCACACCCAGATCGTCGTCTCCATCATCACCTACACCACCCTCATCAACACCATTTACACCGTCTGCACCTACCCTATCTGGATCCACACCCTCCTCGTCTGGGTCCAGATCGGCGGGATCTATCACGTAAAAGGGTAAGTAAGGGAGTTTCCCCAGACGCACTGAGGAGACGTAAAAGGATGAGAGGACATACCATCGACGTCGACATCATCGTCCACGCCATCTTCGCGTTCTTCTTCCTCGTCTTCGTCCTCGTCTTCTTCGTATTCCTCCTCTTCATATTCGTCTTCGTCCTCGTCATCAAATTCACTTTCAGCTGTTTGTGTAGAGAACGTGGGTCAGAATCGGATAGAGAAAAAGAGGAAGGGGGAGTAAAAAAGACACACCGTGGACATGTTTCCTGCCATTCCCATTAACGACCCCATTCGTCCCGTTCACCCTCGGATGTCGATGTCCCTGTGCACCTCTATGATGTCCATGCCCCCGATGCTCTCCTGCATGCGAATGCGCATGGTTATGGGAGTAGGAAGTGGGAGAGATGACGGCCCCGTTCTTGTCGAGTTCGACGGATCCGGGAAAGGGGCCTGGGCCTTGAGGGGGAGTAATGGTGCAACCCGAGTTTATATAGTGCTGCTGGTAATTCGCGTACTGTTCTAGCTCTTCGTAATAAGCATCGTACAGTACCTCGAGCTCTTCCTCTATTGCATTTCTATTCTCATTTCCACCAATTGCGAGTTTTTGAGGGCGTTTGAAGCAAGTTTTGAGCGTATGTCGGTGTCGATCGCAGTGATGTTGATGATAATTTTTTTGTCAGAGATTGGTAAGCGCGTGAGAGGCGTACGTCATTTTGAAAAGCACAGAGCAGGAGAGAGTAGAGAAGAAAGCAGAGAGAGCAAGGGAAGCCAGAGCAGAGAACAAAAAAGATCAGTGGGCGAATGCAAGCAAGAGAGAGGTACAAACCGCTTCCGACCACAGACGGCACACATGCACGAGTGCTTCTGCTGCTCCTTCATCTTCCTGAGCACGGCTTGCTTTTCGATCTGCACCAGATTCCGCCGTTCATCTTCCGACAGGGCCAGCCAGAACTCTTTGATGCGCTCGCGTTCTTCAGTGGTGCTCGTGCTCCAGATCTTGGATGTGTTTTTCGCCGGCGCAGACGAGGGAGCTCCGTTCGCAGCAGGCGGCCGAGGCTTGTGCGGTGCCGACGCGTTCGAGGATGGGGGCGATGGGTGGTGATGGGCGTGGTTGTGCGGATAGGTGTTCACTGGCTGCTTCGATGCGGCTCGTCTCGACGGCTGGGGTGGATTTGCTGCTGGCTGCTGAGGAGGATATGCCATCGGTTGCTTTCCTGCTGCACGCGAGCTTGGCTGGGGAGTTGGAAGAGCAGATTGGGGTGCAGGAGAAGGCCTAGCAGCAGGCATTGTGGGTGCTTTGCCTTTACCTTTGCCAGTCTCTTGCTCGCTCTTGGACGTCGTGAGCGTCGATGCCATAGAGGCGCCAGTTCCCGTCACACCTCGCCGCGTCTCCGTCCGCACCGGCACTGCCTCACCGCCTATTTTTGCTTTCTTTTTCTTTTTCTTTTTCTTCCCCGGCGTTTCCCTGCTATAGTCCTCGCTATAATACTCTACCTCGTCCACATAATCCTCCTCCCCATAGTCCACCATCGGGGGAGGCAGTGGTCCATGATCACTCACATGCGTTATCTCATTCTCTGCCGCCGCTTGCTCCATCATTGCCGTGAACTGGGGGTCGCTGAATATTGCCGGGTCGAACGCAGGTAAGGAGCTTGCAGGGAATTTCGCGGAGTACCGTGTAGTCGTCGTCTGTTGTTGTCCTGTAGTCGTCGTGGTCGTGGTCGTAGTCACATTCGCATTGAAATTCGTTTTGCCCGCTGCAGCGCTGCTCGTGATTTGGTGGGCAATCGCATACATTGCCTCTGCCCTGTCCTCTTCTCCCAGTCTTTCTTCTCCTTCCACGTCGACACCTTCCACTCCACTCGCGATTTGCTCGTACGTGTTCTTCACGAATTCCCTCACATGCTCCGGGAATGACCGCCAATAAGGGTCTTGTTCCGCATTCTTGGCAAGATTATCCGCCGTGAGCATCAACTCTGCGTCTGCCATCACCCTCTCGTTCGGTACGAGTGTCGCACGAGCGACTTCGAGTGTACGTAGCAACGCAGGGTGGATAGAACTCGAGTAT
>JASBNA010000163.1:0-16636 GCA_038087015.1 Cerrena zonata | reverse complement strand
AAATTTCTCAAGGTTTTTGTCGTAGTGCTGCAGTGGCTGGTACCACTTATAAGTTAAATACTTCATTAGTTGATTTTGATCCTCAACTGAAAGTTGCCCAATTTAATGATGGTAGTCATATTAAAATTAATGAAAAAATTATTGTCGCTCCAACTCAAGTTCCTAAATTTTTACAATCTAATTATAATGAGGTTTCTGAAAATTTGAAAACTTATAATATTACAAGATTAATCACTGTGGTTAGAAAAGATTGTAAAGAGTGGATGTCTGAAAATGAATCTTCTGCAATTGTCGTTTTCCCTCCAAAATCTTTACCTTCAAATAATTCTCAAGTGGTTCAGGTTATTATTCAAAATGGTGGTACTGGTATTTGTCCCGATGGTCAATCTATTTGGTACAGTCAAACTGCTGAACAAGACCCAAGTCAATCAAAATCCGATTTAGAATGTGCCTTTGAGAAAATGGAATCTTCCATCTTAAGAGAATCCTCGAATGACTTAGATGATGTTTTAACTAACGAGGACTTTGTGGTAAATCCTCAAGGTACTCCGATCTTAGTCAATTCTTTTAAATTAGGTGAATCTTTACAAAATTTTGTTCCAAAAGAAAAATTAGAAATTGTGGTTAAAGTTGGTTTTGTTCAAACTACTTTTATAAAACCTGACTTATCAAATGTTTTAATCCCTGATGATTCAAATAATATCTCCAAGAAAGTAGTTCCTGATTCAGAAGATATAATTTTTGCTAATATGCCTTCTTCTGAAATTAGTTACGATGGTATTGTCAGTGAAGCAAAATTATTATATCAAAGAATTACCGGTACTGATGAGGATTTCTTCGATGTGGATTTCGAAGATGAAGATGAAGAAAACTCTAATACAATTAGTTCAACTAGTAATGGTGCCAATGGCGCTAGTGCTGTTAGAGCCTCAAACCCTGGTGATACTGATAATGAAATGGCCATTGATGATAGCGATGATGATTCAGCCGCTAGTCACCATCATGAGCCATTCGGTGCCGCTGAAATGGAGTTGTAAGTGCCTTTGGTTTTATTATGTTTCGGATGTTTCCCCAATGATATGGTATTTATAGAATTCGATTGATGAATTGAATTACAACTTCATTAATCCTTTATGTCTCTTTTTCTCCTTTTTTTTTCAAATTTTGGTTTTACCTGACTCTACTCTACCGGGTTTTAATTTATTATATGCTCATTATCAGACATCTAATCCATCAATTGCTTATCAGTTTGCTTTATCTCTTTGTTTAATTCTCTCTAGCTTGCTTTTATTATCTTTTTTATCTTATCTTATTTTATGATATTTCTGTTGATCACCAATATATTCTAATTCACCTTTTTCATTTCAGTCCTTTACCAGTTCCTTATTCCGTTTCTTTTTCTTACGAGTGAGACTTAATGTCAATGCCTATATATATTAATCCCAAGCGACGTGTTTGTTAATGATCTAACTTTAAGCTTGTAATCCTATAGACCTGAAGCTCTCCTCTTTTTTGCAGTAATCAAATATAGCACGTGCGTAGGGCTCGAGCCCTACGTATGTTTTTTCGAAAAAACAAAAATTGAATTTTTCTTTTTTTTTTTTTTTTTTTTTTTTTTTTTTTTTTTTGTGAGATGCCAATGCGAATCCATTGAAAAATTAGAATCGACTCTCAATAGTTTCTTGTAATCATATTTTTACTTCTTCACTGAGCAGAGAGTTAATCCCCTGACGAAGAAGTCTATTAATATCAATCACTCAAATTAATTAAAATGTCTGACGTTGAAGAACAACAAGTTGTCGAAGAAGTTGCCGTTGAACAACAAGAATCCGGTTCTATCTCTATTGAAGATGCTTTAAAAGTTGTCTTAAGAACTTCTTTAGTTCACGATGGTTTAGCTAGAGGTTTAAGAGAAGCTTCTAAAGCTTTATCTAGAAGAGAAGCTCAATTATGTGTCTTATGTGACTCTGTTACTGAAGAATCTATCATTAAATTGGTTGAAGCTTTATGTAACGAACCAGAAGAAAAAATCCCATTGATTAAAGTTTCTGACGCTAAATTATTAGGTGAATGGGCCGGTCTTTGTCAATTAGACAGAGAAGGTAACGCCAGAAAAGTTGTTGGTGCTTCTTGTGTTGTCATCAAGAACTGGGGTACCGATACTGAAGAAAGAAACATCTTATTAGAACACTTCTCCCAACAATAAGCGAGTCGTATCTAAGTTGAACATGTTTCTCTTTAGGCCTTTTTAGGCACTTACCAAAAAAATATAGTGATCGATGTATATTAATATAACGTTTTTACTATTTTAATACGAAATGTAGATTTCTTCCATATTAATTGGAAAAAGTAGGTTGTCGGTGGTGTTTGGGTCTTGTAACATAAATAAAAGGCGCGTCTTTAAAACTTATCAAGTGAAGACTTTTGGATAAACATCTCCACAACTTGCTTGACAGTTATAATCACAGTCTATATATCCATATTGCAGTCAATGATATGCCTTCTCAAAGTAAGGAAGAATTGAGACAGGCCAGAATTAGGGGTTCAGGGTATGCTCTATTACTTCGATCAACCATACCAATCAATACTAACATAATATTCCAGGAGTCGTGATGCCAATATTGCATCCTTAAACATTGGTGCTAGTATAGCAAAGAAAAGTAGAGGCAGGCTGAAAGCCTCGAGTAAGAAGGACACCTCGTCGGAACTTCCAAAGTCATCGAAACTACGTTTAAAGGAATTGGACTCTGCACTCGTTCATCCATCCGATATAAATTTACCTCGTTTTCGAAATCATGACAGAGACTCACTGAAAGAAACTACTTCGAAGGATAATAGCTTTGAAGGCGATGAAGAAAGAATAACAACAAGAAAAACGTCCAAATCATCTAACGATTTTATCACCCCTCAGAACCAGTTAACTCATTCGGAACATCTGATAGAAGATAGCATAGATACTACTCAAATTGGTGTTGATGGTGTTGATCCGCCTAGCTTCGCAAATCTCGACGATATTGATTCTTTTCAAGAGGATCTACCTAAGAAGACTTTCAGAAAAGAATCTGTATTCAAAAAGCCTGCAAAAAAGGAATCTAAACTGGATCCAAGAAAATCCGGTAATAAAACTAAGACCGATCTACCCATGTCAAACGAAAGTGATATTTCCAACTCTCAGCATAGTGACTTTACTTTATCTAAAAGACCCTCGCGTCGCCTGAGGCCCTCCAAGTTTACTGAAGGGGATGAAGAACTCGACAGGTTACTCGGGTTGGATTCTGGTGATAATGATGTATATACATCTCTGAAGAAAGAACATAAAGCAAATGATTATTTCGATGATAGTGATCTGCCAGCTGATGAATATGAAGAAGAAGATGATGATGATGATAATGATTTTGAGATAAGATCGTCTAAGACCAGGAAGTCAATGGCCTCAGATGTCGAAACAGAACCCAAAAAGAAAAAACATAAAGGCAAAAGGAAAGAAAGTGAAGACAAAACATCTAAAATTGATCTGGTCTTATCTAGAGCTAATAAGCCAAGCGTTTTAAAGTCAAGGCTAAAATCTTCTCGTGCAGAAGGTGAACCTGAGTTTCCTGAGTTTCCTGAGTTTCCTACAACATTCAAAGAGGCGAAGCCTTTACTTTCACTCAAATCAATCATCTCTATACCTCCAAGAGCTAGACCTAATACAACTGAAAAATCTGTTTCCCTTTTGAAGAAGCGGTTAGGTGAAAAGCAACGTCCTCTTTTGATTGATGTTCAAAGGCTTTTAACCGATTCCACCAGAGATAAAAGATTAAGAGTGAATACGTTGGATGTTGTTCAACAGCTTATCAAGAATTTTGAGCCTAAATTACATAAAAATAGATTTCTTGATGAACAGGCTATACACAACGATTTTAAGGCTCACTTTTTAAGTCAATTGGAGTCTATCGGAGACGTACATGGAAGCATTAAAGATCTTCATTTTGATGTGACCAATATTCAAAAACAAAAAAATGATATGAGACGGAAAATTTTTGAATTGAAGAAAGATCATTCGAAAGTTGGAAACGATCTTAATCAACTAAGATCTCAATATAACAAATCTAAAGAAGATTATGAGTCTTTCACCAACATGTCTGATCAATTATGTGCTTTGAATAAAAGTATATCCAAACATAGGGCTGGATCATTAAATGATATGAGTGGAGAATCTGAGAGTATTGAGAATGAGCTCACAGAAGATGTAGATGAGGAGTTGGCATCATTATCAAAGATTATTGATCCACAATCTGGTATTTACAAAAAGCTTACGATGATAAATGAGAAGTTAAGTAAAGTAGATCATGAATTATAGTGTTGGTCTCTAGTTTATTTTTTTTTTTTTAGCAGCCAATATATATTAGACATAATAAGAACATTCTACATGAAAATCAAAGTTCGAAAATTGAGAGATTACATTTGCAGATTTATCATGTTGTCATTCAAGACCATTAAAATTACAATGTGATAGGAAGTAGTTTGATCTATATAGACGAGAGAATTGAAGGTGAATAATTAACAGACAAGTTGATTGTTTCACTAGTTGACTGGTAAATAACAGCAGATAATAGGATAATAAATTAGTGATTGACTCTAGTCAAACAGAACAGGAATAGCAAATAAAATCAAAGAAAAGTAAGACAAAAAAAAAAAAAATAGTCAGAACTCATAAAGCTCAGGCTAATGTTAGCAGACACAATCATAGGTGGTTAATGACAATGATGACGGAAGAAAGAAACTCATAAAGTAGAGGGAGCTGGTCACATATCCAAGGAAGGAAGCAGCAACAATCAAACTCGTTCGACCCGCTTATTCAGTGACCAATGCCATAATCATTCTGTATAAGTAGAAGAAGAACATCAACAAGTGGAAACCTAATTTAATGAAAGATTCTTTCTTGTGTTTGGATAAAGTTCTGAAAATTTCAGTAGCATCTAACAAGTGGTTCTTGTTCAAAAATTTGTTGACATTAAAAGCTAATAAAGGTAAATTTAATAAAAAGACAAACCAATAGCCATTTACTAAGAATAATGCAGAGAGAACAGCATGTAATCCACCTTCTGGGATGAACCATGGGTTCAATTTGTTACACAACTCAATAGGGTTGATGTAATCACATTCTAAATCAGAATACATGATAGTAAAGAAAACTTGTGCAAACAAGTTGACCACATTAACAATAACAGCTAAAATAAACAATCTGAATGCTTCGTTAGTAAACTATTTCTAGATATATTAAACCTTGGTGTTATTGAATCGTGTGATCATATCCTGGCTGTTTCACCATTAACTTCAATGTTAATTGCTTTTGAACACACCTAACACCCATCGATGTTATCATTGGAAGAGCAGAAATACATACAAACTTTCACCAGACATCACAACGACTTTCAATCTAGTATTTAACTTGGATTATCTACTCAAAACAAGAATGCTTATATAGATTTAGTTTGTCTTTGAAGGATCACTATTTTTTCTCTTCGATTTTCATTTTTTTTCCAATCGGCAGCTTAAAATTGTTCTCACAGAAAATTCCTCTATTTTTTTTTTTTTGAATTACAGTTGATTGTAGACTTCCTTATCGGGAAGTATACGAACAACTGGGAATACATTATCGCTTTTGAAAATACTATCTATTGGTTTATAAAAACTACACCTTCTCTTTACAGATCCAATTGATGTTACTCACCATAGCTGATTCTCCCACGTTACCGGCAAAGTCTGTAGGGAAGTCAATGCCAGCATATTGAATCAATCGGTCCCAGTTCTTAAGCAGAGTATCAAAATGATACCTAATGACATGTATTTCTTTAGTTGACCTGTTGAGGACCAAAGCTTGAGCCCAATTCCCCAAACGAACCAACTTGCCTTGGAAGCCAACTTGGTTCACCTCCATAACCAAGACCTTTGGTATGTCTGTAGTTTCCTTGGGCTCTCTGACTTCTTTATGGGGAGTATGATTTATGGGATCAAGAGAACGCCAGATTTCAATGTAGTCCGTCTTTCGACCAGTCTCAAAATTCACCATAGACCCAGTCTCCCTTCTGTCCTCACTTCCTTCGATATTGCTGAAGTCGCCAACGTCTGGTTCATCTCTGCATTCTTCTAACAGCTTGCCTGTTCTGATTGATTCGATCACCTCGGCGGTGCTTATTTCATGCTTGAAGTTTACTTTGCTAGTACCTTCAATTGGCTCCTCGACTCCAGTTATCCCCCACTGGAATACTTTGTCGAAAGCTTCCTGCTTTTCTTTAGTGTATGGATACTTGGTGCTGTAAATTCTAATATCAACGAATTCATCATTTGGAGAGGTAATGACATATGTGCTAGTACTTTCTTCGGGGTCCACTTGTTCAGGTATCCACTGTAAGGATACCCTTCTAGAAAAAGACATTGATTGTGGTTTGGCACCTCTTCATTTGATTATTTCATTTTTCTTTATATTTAAACTGGAGACGGAATTTTTCTTCTTGCGCGGAATTGACGATACTAGACACTTTGGGGATGCTTTGGGGCTTACAACTTCGTGACTAGTTGCTTATACTAGATTGGGTGTAGAAATGATTGTCTAAGTTTCAATACGAAGCAACTTTTGTTTGATGTCTGTTATATTGTGCTGGACGGTAAACCAAAATTTTAGGAATAGTTTTGGCATATACTTGTTTGAATTATTGCAAAATTATCGCAAAATGACTGCAAAATATAAACAGCGGTGATCAAGAATCACTGGAATGACTTGGCCGGCACTAAATATATCGAGCAGTAAGAATGTCAAAAACAAAACATTGCAGATGCCAAAAGTGCCAGTAAATACATGTTAGTTGAGGGATAACCCCATAGTTTTAAAAAAAAGTTACTTCTATATTATGAC
Organism: Cerrena zonata; assembly: GCA_038087015.1. NCBI lineage: Eukaryota > Fungi > Basidiomycota > Agaricomycetes > Polyporales > Cerrenaceae > Cerrena > Cerrena zonata. The sequence goes on along the minus strand of JASBNA010000163.1, from coordinate 9,738 downwards.
CTATACTTACAGATGAAAAATAATATACAATAGTTATACATGTCACATATCAATCATCAATACTACCCGAAACCATTCTTCGTTTCAAGCTCATGCGTTTCGTATGAGAAATAATTCCACCATCTAATTCTTTTAAATGGCGGAAAAAATTGATTAACAATGTCTCGTAATCGAGCCTCTCCTTAAAGCACTTAGGATTAGAGTCGATCAAAAGCTTTTCAACGTACTTTGAGTCCCTTTCAGACCAATCACTATTTCCTTTGCTCATTGACTTGTAGTGGATTGCAAAGTTTTCAATGTCATCCAATGTTTCTAAAACTATTGGACTTGAATCATTAGTATACTTTTGATACTGCGAAAATTCTAATTCTTGTGGATTGAAAACGTATGGGTAGTGATCCATATTCACCTGATTTAATCTGAAATCAAGTAGTTTTATTGTGCTTCTACTTCCGGCAAGACTTTTTAGGATCATTTCAATTGTACTAATATTATTACTCAAAAGATATACCTTTTTCAAATTCTTCATTCCTCTTAAGCCTTGAATATTGCTTAATTTATTGAAATTCAAATTCAATTCACGAACATTAGGAAATAAGTCTGAAAAACCATCAGGAAGTTTTGAAAGCCCCATAGCCGATAAAATCAAATTATTCAAGTTCAAAAACGGATTTACTTTAATTCTGTTATTTAAGGTATCTCCATCGTATATAAAATTGAAATATGAATTTCCCGACAAGTCTAATTTTGTTACGTCACTGACTTCAGAAACCATTTTTTCAACCAATTCAGGATTTGCCTGGGACTTGCAAGAAACCTCTTCCAAATAAGTTAACCTTTTTAAATCAGACGTAATATTGATAAAGTTACCGTCAATTCTCAATACTCTTAAAAACGGATAAGGTTTCAAATCGAGTCTCTTCAATCTATTGAATTTCAAAAGCAATTTTTTCAAGAGTAAATGTTTATCACCACATGCTAGAGTTTCCAAATGGTTTTCATTTAAATTCAAGACTCTCAAATTTGGTAAATTTTCAATACCTATTACTTTTTCGATTCTATTTTCTGATAAATTCAATTCTTGAAGATTAATCAAGTTAAGTTTACCAAAATCGATACTTCCTTCGATTTCATTTCTTGAAATATTTAATGAAGTCAAGTTCGTCAAGGCACCAATTCCATCGAGAGTTGTAATTCGATTATCTTGTAAATTCAATTTAGTCAAGTGAATATTATGGGAAAAATTCGAAAGATTGATTAGACTATTAAAAGACGCATTAATAAACTGTAAGTCTTTAAACTGTTTAAAGGAGGTGATATTATCAATATAATTATTAGAAATATCAAGATTCAAACATTTTCTAGGTAAACCTTCCAAAAATTTGATATAATTATTAGAAATGTTAATAGTCTTCAAATTAGGTAAAAATTTGTATAAATCTTTGATATTATCTAAGGAACAATTTGCTAAAGAAATTTTATCCAAATGACTCCATGATACATCAGAAGAATTATTCGATAATACATCAGTGATAACGGAAACCAATTTTTTCCTTATTTGTGAAAATGTTAAATCATCTAATTGTGATACTTGTGTAACGTTACTACCACCGGAACTTAATTGATCGGGAATGATTGGGAATTCATCAACTTCATTCTTGCTATCCATTTGACGATCATTGCTTGAGTTCATAGCATGGGGTAAATCAAATGATACTTCTAATTTGCTGTTCATTCTTCTTGCACTGCGATGAGGAGATTTTAAAATGCTACCATCGTTAGGACTTTCATTTTCATTATAATGATGAGGATTTTCCTGAAATTTATTATTATTGTTATTATTCAAGTTATTATCATCTTCCTCAGAATGAGTTATCAAGTCTTCAATAGAATCTAAACTACCACCATGTTGATTTTCTTTATCATTAGTGACCCATTTTTGATTTTTAATATCAAGTACCATATTATCATAACTTACTGGTAAATTTAAATCAGGTTTAACCCGACCTCTTACAACATGATCATTAATATTAGGATGTTCAGGTATAGTTGAAAGATTATCTGATTGAAGTTTTAATTGAGATGCACGTTTCCATTTAATAATGTCATTATCCAAGTGATCATCACTGATTTCAATATCATCAATTGAAATTTCTTGGGACCCGATTTCATTATTCTTTTGATTATCATATTCGTAATCGTCATTAAAGTCGTTATTATTATGATCATAATAATAATTATGATCATGAATTTTGTCAGTTTTTTGGTTTGAATTTGCTAATGCATCCATTAATTTTTCATTTTCTAATTGGAGTTTAAAATATTCTTGTTTAATAAAGTCTTCATTTGAGTGCATTTCTTTAATTGCTGATTCTAATTGATCTAAACGGGAAACAAGTTGTTCAACTTTTGCATCATGTTTTTCACTAGAATCAAATGATGAACTGCTTGAACTTGAAGCATTACGAGGTTGAAATTTTATAAAACTTCCCAATTCATGTGGAACCGATTCCATTGGTTGTAATTGAGGTATAGGATTTTGAGATAATTGACCATTTGATTGAGTTTTGAATTCTTTCATTGGTGATTGATTGAATTTGAAATCAGTTGCAGGAGGTTGATTTAAATGGGCTGGTAATTTATTTCTTGCATTATTTATCTCAGTTATATCATCAAAAGTATATGAACTTTCATTATGGGATTTTGAATTTTGATTTTGAATTTCGTTATTGACATTATTAATAAATTGAGATTTTTCATAAGAAGTAAATTCATCAATGTTAGTTGGTTCTTTTTTCAGATTATCATCTGAATTAGAATCATCATTATCAAATCCACTATCATAAGATGAAAAAGTATCTTGAGAGTTAATTTCATCAATACCATTAAGTTTTTTAGGAGTTGAAGTTGCAGTTGTATGATTACCATTAATTGATACGCTTTCATTTGAAGGATTTTTTAAAGGTTTATTTGAAGATTTATTACCCTGATATCCTTTTTTTTGAAGATTATCAAATAAGTTATTAGCTCTTTGACGATATTGTTCATCAGAATAGGAAGCATTTCTAGGTAAATTTTTAACTTTAAAATTTGAAGAGTTAAATGAAATTTCATCAACTTCTGGTTTTTTAGATTTTGGTGTTACTTTAGACAAGTTTTCTAAAAGTTCACTCATTTTGTTTCTGGTGAAGGTATTATGTTTATGTTCAAAAGGTTTAAAGGGAGAACCAGGATTTTTCGATAAATTTTGTTGATAGTTATTATTTTGAATATTATTAAATTGACCAGTTTTATTAATGGAAACCATTGGTGTTGAAATAGTGGAAGAAATTGAATTATTATTATTAATTGTATTATCATGATTATTTGAAAATTTATTTGAATCTAATTTGAAACTTTCGTTTGTCATAAAGATATTTTGTAATTGATGTTGAGATTGTTTTCGATCTATATATTCATCATTAATTTTTTTCCACATTGGAATTTGAATTGATGAATGTTTTGAATTATGAATCATTGTATTAGTAGAAGATAAATTTAAATTTAAATCATCAGCATTTAAATTTGGAGGAGTTTTATTTAAACGAACTGAGGCAACAAAATCATTAAGATTTAAATTATTATTATTTACAGGTTGATCAATCCATTTTTCATTAAGTTCAGCGGGCATCCAATCAGGGGTATTCAAATGATCATCTTCATTTTGATTGATTATTTGAGAATTAAAATTCATTGTTTTATTTGATTGAATTATTGGAGGAGTTTTAAAAATGGAAGAAGAATGATTTGAAGAAGGAGGGTTTTTACCAATTGAAGGTTTAGTTTTAGCATTTGGATGAGATTTATATTTGAAAGTATTTGGGACTGAAACTGGTAAGGAAGTATAATTACCTGAATTGATAGAAGGACTTTCACTATTATATTCAAAATTAACGTTAGGTTGATATTTCAAATTTTTTTTATAATCATTTTCTGGGAGATTAAAGTTAACACTTTGAACTTTAGGAGCAGAGGATTTATTTTCTTTATCACTATCGATATTTTCAGATAATATTTCGTCATTGTTTACTGAGTCATGGACAATTTCAGTTGAGTTTGCAAAAGGTTGACTATCATTATTTGATTTTTTAGGAGAATTGAATTGAATGCTGGGAGAGGAAGAAGAAGTGGAGGATGCTTGTACATTAGTTGATTCTTCAAGGATTGGATTTAATTGATTTTCGATCGAATTGAATTTGTTATTTGAGTTATTTGAAGTATTTGAATTCTGGGAATTAGTGGATATCACATTTGAGTCACCAAAATGAAAGGATCCAGTATCAATTTTTTGATTTATATTTACATTTTCATCGTTGGATGAAGGTAAGGTTGATCCAATGCTTCTATTTATCATTCCGTCACTCAACTCGGTATCTTTGATATATTTCCTGATGTTCAATCCGGTAGAGCTTTGCCCGGAGGAAGAGTCCAGTATAAATCGGCTCATGCTATTCAATGTGATATAACCAAGTCAATGATGTTAGTGTCCGACGTATAAACGAGTCAATGATGTAATATCAAGAATGTGATGTGTATAATCGAGTCAATGATGTGTAATATCGAGTCAATGATGTGTAATATCGAGTCAATGTGATGTGTATAATCGAGTCAATGATGTGTATAATCGAGTCAATGATGTGTAATATCGAGTCAATGATGTGTAATATCAGTATGTGGTTCCAGTCAAAGACTTGTCAGGCAAGTAATACGCTGGTATTCGTTCAATTAACGCCCACCAAGACCAGTCCTCAAGAGTAATGAAGAAGTGAAGTTCAATGATGAGGTTGTTTTTGTTTATGTTTTAACTTAATCCACAAACAAAAAAAATTGAGTACTGTTTACCTTTTCTGTAACCTGCACAATCGGCGCTGCCGGCGAAATTTGCAGGTTACAGAAAAGGGTTCCAGGTTGATCTGTGGACCTGCACACAAAGCGAGAGTGAAAGAGAAAGAGAGAGAGCGGTCCATATGCAGCACACCCAACTTTTTCCCAATTAACTGAATCGATTCTTTGGTTATCTGAACACCTACTTGCGCAATTGATCAGTTAGGGTGTTGATCAGTTAGGGTGTTGATTAGTTAGGGTGTTGGCCAGTTAGGGTGTGGTTGATCTGTGATGCCCATGTCAAGCGCGTTGTATGTTATTATGGCTGTAGTCTACATATGGTTCCCATTAGATGGTATCTGCGAAACAACAAGGACCCCTTAACATTACAATATTCTCAACCGATCGTTTAATCCTGCTTACTTTGGATTTGCAGTCATTATCATGACCCCTTTCTACCTGGCATCTATCCCATTATTCGGCATTCTTGAGTAAAAAGGTTGGTAGATTACAATTGATTTAGCTTTCAGAACAATTTTTTTTGTAATGGTTGTTTTATTTGTACACTACCTGATCCACAGCACTACCCTTAAATGATTCTTCAAGACAGTCTGGCGACCCATTCTGGAGTGTAATCGCCTTACATTTCAATTGGGAATTGGTCACCATCGCTTGGTCAGCTACCTTCTCTTGAAACAGAGATCATCATCGATATTAGTGAGGATTTGTACTTTGATAATTTTATTTTTTTTTTTTTATTTTTTTTTTTTTAGTTTTTTTAGTCTTTTGTTTTTTTTGACTTTTTGTTCGTCCTTTTGGTGTTTTAGGTGATTTTTCATTTTTTTATTCTTTCTCCTTCTTTCAATTAACCGTTTAGTTACGACTGCTACTTCAATTCTACTATCAATTGATCGACCACTCTCACCTCCCTTTTGATCCCGTCAGGTCTTATACATTTATTGATAAATCACCAACTTATATTAGCTTTTATTAGCTTTTTTTTTTTTTTTTTTTTTTTTTTTCTTCTTCTTCTTCCTCTCTAATATATCTTTTTTTTCCTTGCTCCTGTCTTGCTGGCCTATGTCTTTTGATTCTTTTCATTCTATCAGTTAGTATCGGTCGATTTATAATCACTATACTTTTATCACTCCAATTGCTTTCCAAGTTTGACTAGTTTTTGCTTTTTTTTTTTTTGTCTGTTTGTTTGTTTCGTTTGTTTCGTTTGTTTGTTTCGTTCTTAACTTAAATTTTTCAGTTTTGGTTAATTTTAGTTCCTTCCTTTTCCAAAAGATCCATTCTGTTTTAGTTAGTTGTTAATACTTTTCTCTTCTGATTTTGTTTTATCATTACTCTCTTTTACTTCTTTAATTGATTATTTATTAAGTGTTTTTTTTTTTTTCTTTTCCTTTGTTCTCTGTTTCTTCAATTCAGCATGTCTTATATATCTTCATCCGGTAATCCAACTCCTGCGGATGAATATTCTCCAAATGCTCCTATAGTTCAGGTTGAAGGAATTAATAACCAACAGAATCCAATAGAGCAGGATTCTTTATTGACTAGTAAATCTTCATCTTCATCGTCAAATAAATCATCTTTCCCACATACTTTGTTGCCATTCAATCCAGCCACCACTATCTCAAATACTGCCAGTCATCAACATCAACAAGAGCAGGAAATGTTGAGTGGATTTGCTATTCCCAATCCTCCAATTTCCACCCAACAATCAAGCGTAATAGCTGCCGATAAAGATTCCATAGATTCAAACCATTTGCAATCTTCAAATCAAAATAATTCTCAAATCGATTCTCCTCGTACTCTATGGATGGGTGATTTAGATCCTTGGTTAGATGAAAATGGAATTGCCGATTTATGGTGGACTATTTTAAATAAAAAAGTTTCGGTTAAAATTATTAAACCAAGAATTTCAAAACCCGATATGGATTATTTGGGATTATCTCATTCTGGTTATTGTTTTGTTGAATTTGAATCTTTTGATGATGCTCAACAAGCTCTTAGCTTAAATGGTAAATTATTACCAGATATTGCCATGCCTTCTCAACAACAATTTCCTAAAAATCCTGATAATCAAAAAAAATATTTTAGATTGAATTGGGCTAGTGGTGCTACTTTAACTGCTCCAATTATTCAAACCCCAGAATATTCATTATTTGTTGGAGATTTATCTGCTTCAACTACTGAAGCTCATTTACTAGCATTTTTCCAAAAAAAATTTCCAACTTCAATTAAACCGTTCGAGTAATGACTGATCCTGTTTCTGGGAAATTCTCGCTGTTTCGGTTTCGTTCGTTTTACTGATGAACTGGAAAGACAAAAAGCTTTAATTGAAATGAATGGTGCTTGGTTTGGTGGTAGACCTTTAAGAGTTGCTTTAGCTACCCCAAGAAATAATTCTAATCAAAATAATAATCTTCAGAATCATCTCAATTTCAAATCAAAATCATCATTCTCATCATCCAATGGTCATTTTCGTAATCATACCCCCTAATTCTTTAACTCCTGGTAATCCTTCTCAAGGTATTTTTTTCTCCAAATAATAGAAATAATCCAAATTTTTATAATGATCCAAATCAATCAGACTTGATGTTTTTACCTTCTCATTCAGCTCATCATCCTCCTCCCTCCTCATCCTCCATCAGCCTTGGCTAATTCACCTTATGGGTTTTATGGAACTCCCGTTTTACAACCTCCTCCATTTGATAATAATTTAATTGTAATGCTAATACTCCACCCCTCCAATTTCAAACATTGGATCAAACTACGCTGGTCGTCCTTCATCATCATCCGATATTCCTGATCATTCGAATGATAATCCTACTAAGAATAATCTACTAATAATGAATTTACTGGGTATCGCCTGGTGCAATACCTGGATTAATCGAATTCCTAATTCGATTGATCAATTTGGTGGTGGGCCCGTTAATCCATTAATAACTGGAGGTACAAATGGAGCCAATGTTGAATTCAATAATCAACCAAATTTAAATCATAATTTTTCACCTAAATTTAAGAACATTACAAGGTAATTCTCAAGGTCAACCATTTACAGACCCTAAAAACACCACTGTTTTCGTTGGTGGATTATCATCTGAAGTTTCAGAACAAACATTATTTACATTATTTAAGCCTTTTGGTCTTATACAACAAGTCAAAATACCACCGGGAAAAAATTGTGGATTCATTAAATATGATACTAGAGAAGAAGCAGAAGAAGCAATTGGAGCAATGCAAGGTTTTATTATTGGTGGTAATCGAATTAGGTTAAGTTGGGGTAGAGTTTCAATGAATAATAAGAAATATCAACAACAACAAACAACAAGTGGCCCAAGCTGCTCAAATACAAGCAGCAGCTGCATTATCTATGGGGATGGTCCTGCTAGTGCCATTGCCGCCGCTGCGGCAGCAGCAGCAGGGGGATATCCACCACCACCACCACCACCCCATGCAACAGGGTTACCACCAGGAATGCCACCTCATCAAAAGTATGGTGGAATACCACCTCCACCACAAGCGCTTGGGATTCCACCACCACCAATTCAAGGAGCAATGGGGAGCCCATACCTCAACCAAGGATCGGGAACACCGCCTCCTTACATGAGAGGACAACACCGTGGTAGTGGTAGTGGTAGCGGTAGTGGAGTTGAAACTAACGAGGAAGATTTAACAACACCATTTGATAATAAGCTATCTGGATCACCAAAGATGCCACCAATGGATCCATATTTTTATGGACATCCTCCACCACCTCCAGGTATTAATGATTATAATTACTATGGAGGGCCAATTGGATTCAATCATCCTCAAGCACCGGATCAACAACAAGATAGACTGCAAGAACCAACCAACCCTGAAGACTTGGTTGAGTCGATGACCACCTTACATCTCAATGAAGCAAAACCAGACGGTTCAAGTGAAGGTCAAGAAATCGAAGCATCAAAAGAAGTTTCAAATGCCTTACCCAATCGAGGACCTGGACCACCCGGAATGTTTGCACCACCAATGTATAATGGAGGGTTTCCTATGCAAGATTATTCATATATGACCCATGTACCAAATGAATATCTTTATCAAGCCGGCTTAATGGACCTCCCCCCCCACCTATGGTCAATCAAGGAGCCCCAATACAACAACCAGTTGCAGAAGAACAAGACAAAGAAGAAACGGCTCAAGAAGAACCAGAAGAAGAAGAGCCTAAGTCGAAAGAAATCTGGTGGTGATGTTAAAAAAAATTAATTACGTATGGACTAATATCCAATGTTTTCACGATTACTACTTACACATTCATTGAATTACTAAGTTTGCGTTGGCTGATTGCCAATATACTGTTACTTTTCATTTTCGGTCTGTTTTATTGATTATATTTTTTTGCGATTTAATTATCTTTCCTTCTCGTTAAATATTCCCTTTATTATTCCTTATACTTTTATTCTTTGTTTCTGTTTACACTCTATTATTAGTTTTGATTTTTTATTTTATCTCTTTATTATTTCATGAGTATTTTAAAATTTGTTAGTTCTGTTTAATTATGAATATTTCGTCGTTTAATAGCGCACGTAGGAAAAAGTATGCAACCGCTTCTTTACATTAGATGAAATGGACTTTTTTTTTGTAAATTTAATATATAGAGAAAGAAAAGAAAAAGAATAAAGAAACCAGAGAATAACACACTCAGGATAGAACTATAGGAAGGTCATTAGAGAATCCAAAATAAAACATAAAACAATATAAAAGAAGAAAAGAGTAAAAAGGGAAAAATCTATGATCTTTCACCTCTTAATCTCTAGCTAATTGGATATCCTTCTTTTGAATAGTGACTCTCTTGGCGTGAATAGCACACAAGTTAGTATCTTCGAATAA
>JASBNA010000162.1:0-16729 GCA_038087015.1 Cerrena zonata | reverse complement strand
GGCCTCTGACGTATACAAGCCTTGTTGCTTTGCCTAACGCTTCGTATATGGGTCCTCAGAGTGGTTCTTGTCGGCAAAACCAGCCACTGTAGCCATTGCTGGATGGTCGCATACGATTCCAACTATGACAGCTTGTATTCGTCTGGCAGTAGCGCAAGAGGGAGTGGGAACTACCTTCCTCATAAAGCATAAGGAGGTCGTCCACAATATGTTTTTGATATTGAAGTTCTTCTCCAGTCGGCTCATGGGGACCGGGTGTCATGATGGTAATGGAGAGGTTTTCTATACGATAACTGAGGAGAATGAGCATGGTTTAATTTAGATAATGTAGACATACCGGATAATAGACTCGAGATTTTTTTAATTTTTATTTTAAATCCATGTTTATAGTCCCCGAGGGCCTGGCCCTATGTTGGACTTGGAGAGCGCTGTACTGTAGCTTACATGACAAAAATAAAAGTAGTTGCCTAAGGTATCTGCGAGGGAACCCCGCTGAGAAAAGGAAGTGCGAGGTCTGAGCAGGTGGTCGTGCGGACGCAGTGATTGTGCGCGGCGTCTGCAGTATTTGCGTAGCCCAATTAAAAGTGTGACTAGTATACTACAAGAGAGGAAAGGGAGCGAGAAAAGGAGAAACCGGGAAGGAGGGCTGGGGGGGGGCGAATGTCGTTAGCGAGTGTCGTAAGGAGGGATGAACTGTCTGTGCTACAGAGGGAGTCCTGCAGTAGATACTCGTGTGAACGAGGACAATGAATGTGGCTGTTCGCGGTGAGAGTCTCGAACGGCGAAGGAAGCTGTACCAGGCAGTCTAATAGGTGGAGATTGACATCTTGGCGATTCCACTCTTCTTGGCTTCTTGTAGTTGACTGTATTCCAGTTGCTGTAGGACTGTCTATGGATTACTCCTCCACCAAGATTGGTAGAGGAGGGACACATTTGAGTATCCTTTGGCGAAGCTGCATATAACTCACCAGTAACTTCCCAGGTTGCTGGGTCTTCAGTTGCAAAGTATTTGATTCGGCTCGATACTGAGGATTCTACTAGGTGTCGTTCTGCTTCGATAACTGCTGGGCATGCACGTTCCCATACAGCGTGGTCAGTGGAGTCACAGTTGACACAGCGATAACGCTGTGGGTCATCTCTGTGTGTGCAGCTGTTGGATTTGTGACGTTCGGCACAGTACATGCAGACGTCATGATCACTATCGCACTTTGCAGCGATATGTCCAAGCTTCTGACATTTTAGGCATCGGATTACTGCTGGCTTTCGTCTCTTTGAATTGACCTTCTTTCCGTTGATAATTAAGCCCTCATGGATCGATCGATTAGCAGCTTCAGCAGTCTTGAAGTTGATGATGAGATGGGCTTCGAGCTGGCCCTGAGAACGTCGTATTGGATTTTTGACCCATTTGGTATCGCTGATACAACCTGATGGAAGGGTATTGTGTTTTTCGACACGGTCAGTATCCCCACTGTTGGGGTCAAAAGATGTCGGAACAAACTCAACAAAACATGAAAACGTCTGTGGTCTAATCACAACATTCCTGCCAAGGAGTTTGGCAAAAATATTGCTGCGCTCTGGTGTCGCCGTAAGCCATTGAACTGAGGTACTGCTGTCCAGTTCAAGTACTACGCTGTGATTACGAAGTTTCCGTGCGCATATGAAAGAAAGATGATGGGGGACTGTTGGATTTTGTTGTCTCATAGACATCATCGCATGGGTACATTTCTCTATCAGCTCACTTTCCTGGAGTCTAGACATTGGATCATCTTCCTTAAGAAGACCTTCGATTATGACTTCACGGTTCTTGGAGATCTCCTTTGACAAGGCAGATGGGGGACAGACGGGATTGGATTGCCGTGGGGATGTGGAAGGGGATGAGGAAGGGGAGGGTGGTGAATACGCACCTGAGTTCAAATTACTACTATCACTGATTTTCTTTTCGATCATTTCCAGCCTCTCTAGGACGTTACTAAGTAAAGCTCCAGAGATGCTCTGTTGTGTTGAGCCTTCGATAGAGGGCGGAGCGTCGGGGTCTTCTGTACTTGTTGAGTAGCTTCGGCGTAGAAGGCAAATGCACATAAAGTGTCTAAAAGCTGTACAGAGTCACTTTCAGATGTTGCTATTTGGTTTGCGACCCATAGGAGACCACGGGTGAGGATATCTACTGATGGTGGTGCAGAGCAGTCAATTAGGTCATTTCTATCAAGGTACTTAGCTGCGTTTTGTGGTGTGTCAATACTTGTTGTAAGTATGCTGAGGTAGTCTTCTTTGGATTTCAGTCGGACTTGGCGCGGGTCAACAAGGGGTGATCGCTCTCTAGAGACTGCTATTTCCGACATGATTTATGAACATAGGCTATTAGACCTTCTTTGTTTGTTGCACTGTCGCTGAGTTTTCCTACGAGCGGTACTACCACACGCCAGCTGGCACGCGCCTGAGTGCAGCGGAGCGTGGGAAAGAACGAGATGATGGGAGTACCAGACTCGAGATTGATCACGTTAGCCGGTGCATACCCACTTTGTGTTACTGCAAACCTGAGATACGCATTAGTACATGAAGCTTGAATTGAGGCTGGATCAAGGACGTGTCAATCGAGTGACCTGAAAAGACCAATGCGGATCTCATCCTCGACCTCACGATCGAAGAACTTTGATCCATCCGCACACTTCAGCTCCTGTCATACAGCTCGGCCCATCACAGATTTATATTCTCCTGTCTACGAAAGAGGTTGAGTCTTCCAAGCATCAACCGCTTTCTCCATTTCAGGGTTTGAGAAAAATCTCTAATATGAGGGGGAATCTTCTTTCCTAGCATACACCTCTCTAGTAGCGTCCGGGTTATTACGAGGTTAGAAAATGGGGATATCGCATATGGGGAGGGTTAACAATTTCACTTTTTTGTTTCACTTGCCCCTTATAAAAGTGACTTATTCTCACTTATTGCGCTACAAGTAGAATCCCCCCACGCGAATCCAAGTACTCACACAATCTTCACTTGCTTGCTTTTTTCCACTTGTTCAATGTTCTGCCCTCCGTGATGCTATGCGGGTCTCAACCTGGCTGCTACTTCATGGTTCACCATCTAGGAGCGTATCAGCTGCTCCTGGATATAAAAATTCGCCGCGTACATCTTGGTAGTGGTATCTTCACTTGTGTCGCCTTTCTTGATTCAGACATCAATAAAAAGTAAACACATGTTTTTTGCACTAGGACTACTATATCGCATATTGTAAGACTGCGCATCGGGCTGATAGTGTAGACATTATTGTGATCAATTCCCAGGATTAGGGATAAGTAATGGAACCCAAGCGGGGTCTTTACGATGACAGAGAATACAGGGGTGAGGGGACCTAGGGCGGACATCGTCTCTGAACGAGAGAATCGATGATTCAAGATGAACTTATGTCAAGAGAGCATACCGCTGTACATCAGGGCCCCGTAGCGCTAACCAGTACCGGCCACCTTAGGAGAAGTCCACCAAGTGAGCAAGTGAAGGCAATTGAGGCGTGATTGAAGTGCATACCAGTGAAGCCAAGTTAATTCGCAATAAATGGCAGGCGCCAAGTGAGACAAGTGCACGGAAAAAGTTACTTTGTACAGCCTCGCATATAGGACATATTGTTGTTTCGTCAACCTTTGATTTGAAGAGAACATAACACGACGGAAAAAGTGGAGGATATGGAAGCGATTATGGAGGAGGCCAAGGGTATTTGAAGGCTGTTGCCGCTGTGGTGGCATCTTCTGAGTAGGGTCATTGGGAGTAGACCTTTGGCAACAAAAATCATTCTCGTAGTGAACAAAATGATGTTGCAGGAGAAGATCGGATTATGAAATTAGGAATATAGATATGCAACAAGTTTAAGGATTCCGCGGAATATCCAGAGGCGATGTGATTTTATAAAGAGCTCAAGAGGAGCTAAACGAGTATCGGGTATTGGGAGATCACGAACCGATAGGAAAGGGTTCATGGTTGAGCAGCGGAGTTGGGGCTGAGGGTGATAAAGTCTCGTTTGGTATGGATGGCATAGTAGTTGTCGTATTTACTCCATCTAAAAACGGTGTTGGGGTTCTTGATCTTCAAAGAGCATATCTTCGGTCGATCAATTGTTGGAGTCTCGACTCGCTCTCGGGTTACCACTGTAAGTGCAGGGTGGCACAGATGTGTCAGAAGTGAGGATTGCAGATAAATCCTCGTGTAGTAACGGAATAGGATCACCCCTCGGGTGGAAGAGACGAATGTGGATGAGGGGGTTTGTTGAAATAGTGATTGTATACGTCCGGTTGGTCTTGTATATGTAACGTACTAATGCGTTTTGGGGACTAGGCAGCTAGAGATTGAGAACGTTGTCGTTTTCGTGTGTTAGGAGCGGACTTGGAATGACTAGGGAAATTGAGTGCGGGAACATTCCCTCGGGCCCAAGAGGCGGAAGGGTGTTATATGACGGTACCTTTATCTGTCCGTCCGCGGCCTTTGAGATTGACAGGAGTGGTCCGGGGATCGAATTTCTGTGAAACATTCAATATATGCATGAAGGCAAATTGAAAATACTATCGCACCTGTGGAGTTTGAACGCTCCCCACTGGTACGCTTCGGGTTCTATCCAAACTCAATGGCTTTTCACCATTTTTTCACTGTTGTATAGTCTTTGTCAGTTTGTGTAACCCCCAATGCCAGGCAAACACTTCAAAGCCTAACTGACCATGCTTGAGCAATTTGTGGTAAGTATTTTTCACATTTGTGAGCTTCGATGCATGGGCGCTTACTCGCTCGCAGGGGCGCCTAACAGTGGTCCACTGCCAGTCAACAGCCAAATCCGAGGTTTCTCACTTAAAAGATTTATACCAAATTTTTTCGATGCACAAAAAATCTAAACGTACATTCTATCACATAGATAAGAACCTAAGCTATTATCTGAGCCCCTCAAAACCTCCATCTGTCAAAATTTAGTGAGACCTATCGACACAACTTGCTAGGGTGGGACCGCTTCCCGGCGCTAGACAGTATTGCGTGAAGTGATGTTATATTTTATTTTATCACTTCCCCGCGTTCGGATATGTTTTCGTGAGGCTCCCCACTGGGTACGCTTCGGGTTCTATCCAAACTCAATGGCTTTTCACCATTTTTTCACTGTTGTATAGCCGTGCGTTTTGGGCTATAAGCGACAGAAGTCTGCTGAAAAAAAGAAAGGGAACTGAATGCCTCGCACGATTTTGATGTGGGGGGCTGAAAGTGGTAGAGTTTGAACGCGAGGTCACAGATCAGTCACGGGCGGGCACGTCGCATCAATCGGCATGCAACCTTTGGTCAAGCATAACTTGGTGAGTTTGACAAGAGCGTGTTGAACGCAATTGCAGTAGCTCATGTCAACATTTGCGGGAACACTTGCAAGATAAGTTGGACTCTACTTACGATCTCTACTGTAATCGTAGAATCAGACTACTAGAGTATGCTATAAATATATATTTCTATCTTATCTGCTCATTTGAGGAGGATCCGTCGAAGCATTCGCCAGCGATCTACTAAGATCTGCTTGAAGATGAGGCTGTACATTGTCATATTGTCCTCACGGTTTCGTCTGAAAATTGGAAGAATGCATGTAATAGCATCTAGCTACAATATCCTACCATACTGGATTTTCATTCTGAGTGGAAAGTGCCTAACCCATAGAGTTTGACAAAATGGCGTCTGTCAAACTCCCCAGGCCCGGGTGCGATAGTAAACATACGTCGCTTGAGTTCGACATATCAGAACGTCTCGGCGTCATTTGAACGGCCTTTTACATAAAGAACCCGTAGGACGGCGGGGGTGCTCGCGGAGCCATGGTATCACACAAATATGATACGCAAAATCGTATACATAATATGCCCAGAAGTAAACAAGAGGAGAGAGGTAGATGAACCTGGGGACCGCAGTGACTCGGAGATCCTGTGTCGCGTCTTGGGCGCTTAAGCTATGTGGCAGGTAACATTCCTTCGATATCTTTCACAGTCTACATACTACAGTCATAAGAGTTGACAACAATGTGTATTTAGTGTATATATACATACTTGCCTGGGCCCAATGTGCTATGGAGTAGTTTTGCAAATGTTATTCAGCGAAAGGGCAGAATTCGCATTTCGGCGCTTGGTCGCAAAATTTGCAGTTGCTTGTCCCCAACCAAGAGCCCAAGTTCACCCCCCATACCGATATGCTCGCTCCGCTCGCAACAAATTGGAATCAGGAGATTGGTATTTACTAGTGACTGAATTGAGGTTAATAATCGGATGCACGGGGCTAGTATATGCATATGAAATACAAGCTGCTTACCTTGATGGCAGTTTAAACCTTCTCCAACGCCACAGAAAGGTGTCGTAGCATCGAGACTTAGCGGGCAGCATACAAGCGCGCGGGTAATGGGACCAGACCTCTGCTTCTTAGTACATTGCGTCATTTCGATCGATCACACTGTACTCACCTCTGCATAATGATAATACCTCTTAAGGCATTTACTATTGTCGACGAAATGCGTGCCGTGTTCTCTTCCGAGGTATGTCTTTCTTCTCTTTCTATTCCTCTGTTTACTCATTTTCCATAGGAGACTCTCGTCAACCCAATAGTAGAGGAACTCGATGACCCGAACTCATCCCCTGCTGACCATAATGCCACAGTCTCGGTCCCCAGTGCGTCGCTTCTTCCGTCATCTTGCGCGTCGATTGTCTACCCCGGCCCCATTCGCCAACATATTCTACGCTATACTCGCGCTTTAAAGCAGTCCTCCCAGCGTCGACTTCAGTCGGCAAAACACGGTCTTGTTAGAATGGCTAAGAAGATGGTCGGAAGGTCCTAGGTTTCGCTTCCATTCCTTTCTATACACCGTTTTTGGTCCCCTCTCTTGTTGTCGATCGATTCTTGCTCTCTTGTCATTTCGTTTTCTCGGTTTCTTGCTTTCTTATTCTCTTGTTCTCGTGGACTTGGTTTTGTCTGTACTCACTCGTTCGAAGTTTTCGATTTCTTGCTCGTACGTCTTCATCCTGTACAACACTATCGAGAAGTACACCGATTTCCCATACACCAGTTAATAAATATTGTCAAATAGCAGATTATCACTCCAGGAAGGATAGAATAACTAGGCATAGGCAGAAGGCGACAGTGAGGAATAAAAATGAATTCTGTTTCGCTATAAGCCAGATGAAGGTATGTTCTTGACACACTAATGTTTCGCGAGCATCAATCCTCCCTGAAGGCGCACGACCTAAGTGAGAACATGAACTGAAATGTGACCTTGTTCGTATTGAACCCCAATAAAGACAAACCTGTGTTTACTGCCACAACAAATCCGCGGCGGCATGCAACGCCGTCAGTCACTGCGCCAACCCCACCGCAAGTTACCACCACAGCACCACAAGTGACCTCACAAGTACGACTCCAGCGAATCGTGTGCAATCAACACTTTTGGCTCTCCGCAGTCAAGTCGGCAATAATGTGTAAGTCAGTATTTTCTCATGATAATCACGTTTTGTTGTTGACTATCTAGTCGGGTAAGCATACTTTCTATTCTACACTGTTTCCATTTTTTGAACATTGTACCATCAAGGACAGGTCCTTGACACACTTGATAAAAAGTCCTGTAGTACAGGCCTTCCGGGCTCAAAACTACAGGGCACTTAGTCAGAATGTAATGAGCTTTTATTGCCCTATCGGAGTGCAGCTTTGTTGTCCGTCGTCCAACCGATGTATTTGAGGAGCGAAGCTGATCGCTCACTTGTGCCAGACCTAAAGATCATCTAGACGCTGTCCAATTTAGGTCCAGTATATTGCCAGAGCAACTAAAATGAGCAGGAAATCTCGAGTTTATTCACCACGTCATCTACAGCTGTCTACTATGTATACAAACTATTACTATGCTTGGCCAACCACTCTCCGATACAAAGAAAAGAACAAAAGAAGACAGAAAGTATTTTACAAGTCCAACGGCAAGCAGTCATCGCCTACCAAGGCGGGCGAACTTGCAAAGCCGCAGAAAGGAAGGCGAGGGGTTCAAATGGTGTGCGACGGAATCGTATCGGGACACCTGCATGCCACTGGTGAAGAGGTCTAGATATCTTACAGGACTGTTTACAGACATGAATACGGAGGGCAGCCTATACAAGAGTTCAACGCAGGAAGATGTTGGTTAACAGCAGAGATTGGTGTAGTGATCGAATTTGCAACCGAGGTAGCTTCTCATGGATTCCCCCTTAGTCATAAACAACTAAAGGACCACATCGACGAGATCCTGAAGGCCCGACTAGGTCCCTCATTTAAAGGGATCGGCAAAAACTGGACCGATCGCTTTGTCGAAAAGTATTCTGATCGTCTTGGTAAATACTACTCTCCACTGAAACGATGGTGCCTGCACTAAAAACTACTTGTCGCAGTAATCTTCAAATGCAGCAGCTCTCACCTGTTCGGCGAGTTGCGTCCATGATTGTCAAACACAATCGAGGATATCTAAACTCGGCAAATGCCAGTAATTCCTTCGACAACTTTCCTCGGATGCCAACTTGGGCAAGATTTAGTTAATACCTACTCAATCACCTACGACACCTACAACATCGATAAGGTCAACAAACATCTTCAATGCACCCTCTACTTCTTGGCCTACTCTCCCCACCCGTCGCATCCTTATCCATTTGAGAGTGCAACCTTCTCCCCACTCGAATGCATAGTCCTTGACTCAGCTGTATCTGTGTATACTTCAAATGGTTCGCCGCTATGGACAATCACATGGAGTCTACCCCACATCATCTCTCCCATCTACTGTATTTCCTAGGATGATACCATCTGTAATCCTCATATATGTTGGAAAACAAGTCAATGCTATTTCCGACGTACCATAGTAGTTGCCCAATTAGTCAATTCCGGCGCTTACGTCTCAGGTGAACACGTTCGCCACGTCGTGTTGTTTTCCTCAGTCCGTTCCATGATCGACGACTGAGGGCAAGTACATATTTTATGTCTATAGAGCATGTATCTAACGATTGTACATAGTTTCGGCACTTGTGCCTTCTCTAGACGATATCTATTTTCCAACAATATATCGACAAGCTGAAGACCCTCGCTATTGAGCTGCAGGACTTGCCTAGAGCCAAATTTGGTAGTACGAAGGGATCGTAGGACGGCTCTGGCAGTTCAGGTATGCTTCGATACGTCTGAAAACTTCCTGTCGTGGTAGAATAGTTTGTCTGAGATTGGCTGGAGGGTAGACAGAGCCCTTTCGACTTTCAGGGTGGCAAGGGACTTCGGAGCTTCTGCGGGATCTACGACACGTTTACCTCCTCGAACTTTTGAGGAATTTGAGTTCGTTGTTAGACATTGAAAGGAGTGTTTTCTGGTTCGGGTTCTTTCTCTTTCGGGCTGTGTGGTCGGGGCCCTGGCTAGAAGGGATGACTCCCATACGAGTCCAAGAAATCGAGGATTGTTGATCTGGTTATTGATAGAATCCTGTTCGACAACTAGTATAGATAGTGTATATGTCCTTCTCAGACGTCACTCGACAAATCGTTGGTTGAGCCTGTCGTAATCTTTTCGAGGGGGTTACAGGGGAACTGAAGAAGGAAGGCTAACAGCTCGAAATACTTTCCATTGCGAGAATTCCGCCTGCAATACCTAACATGTATCAAGCTTTCAAGCTGCAGGATCTGTGTGTTAGAGACATCTGTCGCAAACCTTACCCTCTCACACATCTTCTCTATTCCTATAACGCCTGACTAGATGACACAGCGGAGGACTCCAGTTTGCGACCTTAGAGAAGCACTACAATTTGGCTGCTTAAATATAATTACTTTGGAATTTAATACAATTATTATAACCTTACCGAGATGAGATCGACGAGAACCGAATGAGATCCTCGCACTGATTTGACCAGTTGGAGTGGGTTCAGAGCATTCACGCTATGTATGATCATACTTGATTAGCCTCGCGTCAGGTACATACATCAGCAGGTTCACATCTAGTATTGGTCCATGAATAAGCTCCTCGTTGTACTCGAAACATACTTGAATTGCAGGGGGGCGGAGAGGGCGTATGAGCATAAGAATAAGTAGAGTTCGACAATGCCACGGAGGTGCACAGGAGCCCAAAATACCAGGCACCTTGCCTCACTGGCAATGAGAGCCAGAAGGAACAATATTTACTCCGGGTTGGACACCGCCATTCCAGATCGAAATCAGCAAGTCCAAGGACGATGCCATCAAGAGCGAGACCAAGGGGAGAAATCGTGGAGGAATACGAGTTTATTCGGATGGCTCAGACGACAAAGGAGGCGTAGGAGCAGCCGCGGCACTCTTTGACCCCAATCTCCAAGTAGTACCCATCCTCCGAGTCCATCTCGGCTCTTCCACGCAGAACACAATCTTCGAAGCAGAACTAGAAGGGCCTTTCGCTGGCAATGGAACTCATCCGTCGACGAACAAGAGTCACGGACTGCTCGATCGTAGTTGCCAAACTTTGCAGCAATCCAGGCAGTAAGTACACCCCGTAATGCAGAGACTGACTACCTCGTTGTCAGATTCCAGGAACAGACGGCCCTCGCCAAACGCAAGCACCCTTAACATGCGGCTCACAGTCAGATGGTCCCGCCATAAGGGCATCAGGGGAAACGAGCTCGTCGATCGACATGCCAAGAAGACGGCCCAGAACCGGGAAACTAGCAATGACAATCTACCCACTGGACTCACCTCCTTCCTCACCAGTTCCTCCAAGCTGCGGCAATCACACAACGAGCATCTCAAGACAGCACACCAGACGTTGTGGGGAACCTCCCCACGCTATGCCAAGATGAGCAAGATCGACAGATGACTCCCCTCCCGAAGTTTCTGAAACTTACAACACACCTCCCGAGAAGGATCTCGAGCGATCCTACGCAGCTACGCACAGGTCAAATACCCTTCAGCTCTTCCTACACCGCATCGGTAAAGAAGAGTCGCCTCTCTGCCCAGCATGTAAAAGAGAAAAGGAGACAATCCGACACCTCATCTTCACTTGCCCGCACACCAGAAACCACGAGAGGTACTCCGAGCTGCCCTAGGCGACCCGCATCCTCCCTCGCAGCTCTAATTTCCAATAAGAGAGCCCTCTCCCCGCTTTTCAAGTTCTCCACAGAACGGGACGCTTCGATGAGACATACAGCAATGTCGCCTCACTCAAGCAAGATCCCAGAGTCCCACAATAAGAAGAAGGAGAGTGACCAACCCAGTAGCCTTGTACACCGCTGACGCTCTCTTTCCCAACAGAAACCCTCCGCCAGGACGGCAGAAGCTCCTGCCCAGAGCGGCTCCCTTCTACGGTCGAGTCCCTCTCCGAGAACAGCACCGAACGCACCCGCACGCACCCGCTCTCGTACCCACGAGGATTCATTCACGGACTTCCTGTGTCTACAACAGCAGTCCATTTCCTTACACGACACCCGCATTCGACACTCACCCCCTTCCCTTTCTCCTCTCTCTGTTCTCCGTCTCTCATCTGCCCTCTCTGTTCTTTTTGAGCTTTTCTTTCTTCTTTTTCTCCCCTGCCTCATAATGTAACGGTCGTCTTAATACCCTCCCTCGAGTTATTTCCGTCCCGCTTCTCATGGTAGACGTTGCGCGATCTCTCTCTCTGTGCCTCCTCTCCACCGCGCAGACCTTGCCATTTTTCCTTCACAGCGGGGTCTCCCCGCAGATATCTTAGGCAGCTACATTAGAAACATCATGTAATTCAATATATAGCGATCTCCGAGTCCAACATAGGGCCAGGCCCTCGGGGACTTAAACACGGATTTCAAAAAATATCTAACTCTGTTTCATCCACCACTCCCTTCTCTACGTTTCCGCAAATTGTCCTTTCCTGCGATTCTCCTTGTTATTAGGACCACATTATGAAGAGGTAGCTTCCCGCTTCCAACATTTTCAATGAAGGTAATACAGGAACTTCAACAAGATGACATACCAGAGTAACAGACTGAAAACATCACTGACTGCAGTGGTCATGTCTGGGAAGGCCAACAAGAGAATCCTCATGATTTTGGGGTGTCACAGGAACATTGGTATCTTCTTGCGTCCTGAACTGGTCCACGGCCAAGTGGAGAAGGAGTTGGGAGCAATCTGGCAACTATTGTTAATCCAAAAACTGATGTCGACAGTTGCTACTATCTCTGATGGCTGGGGTAATATCTCCAACAAGAAACGTGGGTCACTGTTGACAACGTATATTAACCACAGGTCCTTGGCTAACGGCGCCAAAGAAGAGTAGGACCGTCGTTGAGTTTAGACGTCTTCAAGGATTTGGACGTCTTCACTGTGGTAGGTGCCGCTACGTTCCGGACTGCATTTCAATTTGCGATTCGAGAGGACCGGCGAGCGATTGCAGACATATGAGTTCACTCTGGTGTAGGATAGGACAGACACACTGGGAGAAACAGATCAAGGATTGTAAGTGGGGACAAGAAGAGCTCGCGAAAATCGCAAAGACGTGGCAGGCCTCACAAGCGCCGTTGCGAGCTCTTTTCACATATAAACAAGGGCTGTCATCGCTTCGATTATTTGTTTACATTTTAGAATATGTTCATCATCATGCATCAGAGCCCACAACGATCCCGTTTAAGCCCTGTACAATGGAGATTGAGTCCTTTCAGAAGGTGGGAGTTTCCGAATCGCGAGCACATCAGCAGCTTATAATGTCCTCCACGCAGACTTGTTCCACCATCGCAGCCAATCGCGATCGTTCAAAGAGGACCATATATCACATCACTCTCATACCAGTCCCCAACGAAAGACCCCATGGCCAGGAGAACAGCGCAATGCTTAGGGTGATAGTCATCGGATCCATACGGTGCTGTTGCCTTTCGGCTCTTTCGCACTCTCTGGCGGCCATCATCTGTCCTTGACTTACATTTACTGTATGTACCGTTCCGCCATATCCTGCAGTAAACGTCTTCATAGCCACAATAACAACGACCTTCTTTGCTTTCCGGTGGCGCTTCAAATCACTCCCACCCTTTGTTACAGAGTAGGTTCGTGGCACTAACTATGACTCTTCCGTTTTGCACGTCCCCCAAGCATATTCTTTACCCTTTTGCTTACGTACTATGCCCCCCATAGTCAGAACCTTTTGTTCGAGTAAGCAAATGCTGGCAAAAACTGACCATACCCTCGATTGGCTCCGGCCTAATTCGTCAGTCTCTTAGCTCCAACCGCCAATTGATCATATTAACCGACGATATCGCTCTTAACATTGGTCATGGTCGTACTGAGCCAGAAATAACAATAACGATTATTACTTTTACTGTGCCACGTGCGATCACAACCTCCAAGTTCCTCTCACCACCACCGCATGCGCAGCGACGGTAATCCTTGTTTAACACCAATAAATGCCAGTAATATATGTTGGATGAGATTTACTTTCCCAATTTATCTTTCTCAAGACAAGAAATGAAGTTATTCCTGTGTTTGGAATTTCACAATACACTAGTGATGTCAAAGTCAAAGCCTAGATTGCTATGAGCGCGTCAGTGAAAAACACCATAGAAGTACATAAGAACATACAATGTGACATTGTAGTAGATCACCACACATGCACGACATCGGGACGATCGAGTCTGTAGGCGATGAGTAGCAGAGAGCCCATAGCTATAGCGAGGAGAGGAGCCTAGAATAAGAAAGGGATCTAGAGGTACGAAAATGTACTGAAACAGACGCACTGGTGTACTTGTTGGTTGGCTGGCGAGTGAAAACGGGTCCTCCAAGGTTCGTGGACGGGCAACAAGGAAAATCCCAGGAGCGTGTTGATGGCTTGATGCAGAAGTGTGAGCAGAATGTCGTCCATGGCCTCTGATCGCACTCCGTAGACTCGAGTCGTCCACCGATAGCCAGTGCCACATGATACGAAGAACTTCTCCACCAACGCAAGACACCCAGCTACCAGATAAGCAACCTGTGCTGCATAGTAAGAAGTACGCCGCCAATGCACGATAGCTAGCTATCACATGGAAGGCGCGGTCAGGATGTGTTTTCGTCTAATCCATCGCCATGATCGCCATTGTCTTGATTTGTTCATGTTGTCGATTGCCTCGATCGCACTCTGGAGAACCAGTGGGAGCTAAGTCACAGCGGTTAGCCAGTCGCAAAACGATGTAATAGACAATACATACAGTAATTATCAAGAAACATTGCAAATAAGAGTGGAAAGGCACATCAGTCGGAAGGCATCTGAAGGCACATGATGATGCATACCGAGGCGACCAGACTATTTTAAGGGATCGCATGCTCTGAGGAGACGACGCTGACGGGAGACATTCGCGAAGGACACGCAAGAAAGTGTAAGGCTGTGCGTCGTGCGTCGTGGAGACTCAGGAGTCAGCAGTGGGAGGCAACAGAACGTCGACGAAGTTGATGCGATGGATGGAATTGAATGTTGGCCTCCACCCTACAGAGATGTTTTGACATCATTCTTGCAGCTAGAAACCACTCAGAGGAAACGACTCGAAGTATCGAGGAGCTTCCGACAGAGGGTCTGAGGACCAAGTTCAGTAGTTGAGAGAACGACTGTCCTCTCGATTTAGAGTGTGAGAACTGAGCCTATAGGGCATTGAACAGGGCACTAATAGTAATAACTTCCCACGCCACTGGTACCTTCCAATTTGAGTTACTAGAGTAAATGCCGCCGAGGCCGTCGGCTAGATCCCTTGCTTGTGGAGGACAAAATGGCTCACTGAGATAATGTCATTACCTTCAAATGCAGCGTGAGGGTGCATCAACAGTGTCTATCATGACTCCTGAATTTCTGGTATTGAAGCTAGTTTTATAATCATACTTAAGCTCCAAAATAGTCTGATAAGCCCTCCTTGAGCCCGTTTAATTAGTATTCTATTCAAGGTGCAAAACAGGCCCAGTACTTCCGAGTCGCGCTCGTTGAAGTGAGGCGCCCCTGCGTCCCGGAGAGTTACGGACATCGGACTGAACCGGGTCACATGCAATAAGACCCAGCCCTTGCAAGTCAGTGATGTTAAAGGTCAGTAACCTTTGGGAAAGCCATTCGCCATTCATTCGCCTGACTTTCGCCTGGGAAAATGGGTTTGTCTTTTCTCACACTTGGGTGGTCTTTCCTAAAGGCGTAAAAGTGACATACCAAAAACAAAAGCTCAATCCAGAGCTATGACAAATGCTGTACATATCCAAATTAGGGATATTTCTGACTTCGTCTCATATTTTAGGTTATTGTCGGGTAACATTTGAACAGCCAATCAGACACCTACGGCATCCTGCGAAGGTCAGGTCACCGCCTTGGCCTACGGATTTCCGCCGGCTTTAGGCAAGGCCACCTGGCCTGACTTTCATGGATTTCCACCTGGTTGCGCATCACTGTCAGAAATCGCTCCCTACCCTTGGAATCCTCGATTACCCCGAATATAGATGTGTTTTAGAGATATAGATTAGAGATATAGATACGCCCGTACTCGTATACGGAACGATCCAAGCCCTAGTTTCTAGCGCCTCAGCTGTGGGTCGACCCACTCTGTTTGATCGTCCTAACTTAGGCTTATGTCTCTGAAGTGGGACTTAGGTGGTGTCCAGCGGACCTTCAATCTCTGTATGGAGAATGGGGGCGGCATCCCCTCGGCCATGATCTTGCCGTCGGCACGAGCACGTGAGCTCAACACCTCAAGCCGTAAGTACGTCCGTATACCAGTGTACTTATTGATATTTCCCTCTCTCCTCGATGGCTCTTGTCACTGTCGGCCCTCTCACTCAGGCAGCTTGTCTTGAAAATCTTATCTGTGAAAATGCTTCCTGTCTAATGTCCGAGACTTTCAACTACAACATGGACTAGATCTCGTGCTGGGAATGGACTTGCTTCTAGTGATTGCACCTTGGATGGGCAAGACCGTTGTCTTACTGGCACCACTTCTGCATGCAAAATCTATCGGACAGGAAGGAATCACACTGGTAGTCATGCCATCAAAGTTCTTAACTGAAGAGGAAGTAAGTGTTACATTATTTTCGTATAAAATAACCTCCTCATTTAAACGCATATAGGCTGCAACTTTTTGCAGAGTGGGAGTATGCGCGCAAGCGGTCAACGAAGATGGCTTACGAACCGCGCACACTGTTGACGGCTGCAACCTTTGTAAGGAGCTTGTCAAATGTCGTGGTGTTCGGAGCATCGTTATCACCCCATGGATGTTTCTAGCGTTCTCTCTCAATACCATGTTGATCAAGCCGCAATCTGTGAACCCCCAGATTGAATGGTGCCTGGTTGATGAAATCCACCTCACCATTGAGGCAGCCAGTGATCCCCCCATCTACCTTGCTATTCCACACCTCTGTCCACGTCTACACTCCTCACTCTGGGCCATTGTCAATGGCTCATCTCTTGTGGAGGCACTAACAATTGCAAGTCTCCTTGGCTTTAGACCTAGCATGTACAGTAATTTGTGCTACTTCGTGGTCCACCCCAAGCACAAATCCGTTATTCGTTTCCACATTTCCCTTCTACTGGACTCGAGCTTCATGATCTCGACTTTTTCCTTCCCTTCGGCATGTTCTCACTCGCAAAGATATTGTTTTCCTTGATGTCCTGTGAGGGGCATTGTAGAGTCTGAGTAACGTATACATGTCTCTCTCTCCATCCGTATCATGCCAACAGTCTCAATAAACTTCATCTCGGGATTAAACCTGATCCATATTGGGATTTGCACAGACACCCACACCTACAACACTGACCTCAATGTTAT